>JBAMBM010000835.1:0-224472 GCA_037043425.1 Hirtodrosophila duncani
AAGCGGATGTACGAAGTTACACTTAGCCGTGGAGGCTCAACACATTATTAAATTTTGTTAAAAAAAAAGAAAGCGAAAATATTGAAATTAATGTTAAAAAATAATTTAAATAAAATTTGAATCCATTTTTTTTTTTTTTTTGTTATTTAAAGTTTTCAAGAGGCTGTGCTCATCAAATGTCGCAAAAATTAAAGTTAATTCTTTATATTAAGTTCGTTTAAATTCATTTAAAATGTTATTAATAAAGTTAACATCTTATCTATCATCTCTATCTATCTCGTGTAGAATTTAATATTTTTTAAATGACAAAAAAATTAATCTCGAAAGCTTTATACGTTTTCCTGATATTAAGCACCTAAGACGCGGAGCATAGGGTGTGCTAATCGGTTGTCGGGCAGTGTATATATAGGAAAAGAGAAAGAGAAACCCAAAAATTATAAACTAACTTAAATACTATAATATCATTATTATAGCGTGAGTACATATTTTTTTGTATATTTATCTATACGTAATTTTCTATACATATTATGTATTTATATCTCAAGAAGTTAATGGAAAATTTATTACGCTTAGGCTTAGTTCATAAGCAACGAGTTAGTTATTATTACATAATTATAATTTATACATACATATACAAATTAATTATTACGCAAATTATACAATTACACACGCATACACATCCAGATATTCCCTTTTATTAAAAAGAGAATTTACTTGTTGAATTGCAACTCGCACACCAATAAACTGAGTATATTTATCTATACGTAATTTTCTATACATATTATGTATTTATATCTCAAGAAGTTAATGGAAAATTTTGAAATTACGCTTAGGCTTAGTTCATAAGCAACGAGTTAGTTATTATTACATAATTATAATTTATACATACATATACAAATTAATTATTACGCAAATTATACAATTACACACGCATACACATCCAGATATTCCCTTTTATTAAGAAGAGAATTTACTTGTTGAATTGCAACTCGCACACCAATAAACTGAGTAACGAAGTTTGTTTGGATATCAAGTATAAGGAGATAGATATAAGGACGTCACAAGCACGAGATCTGTCGACCAGAATTTCAGAGAAAATAACTGAAGATGTTAGCCATGCTCAGCTCAGTATGTCCAATGAGAGATCGCGTTGTTCGCATGTTGGCTATAGTAATCGTACTTATTAATCTTAATTAAAAATAATTTGAAATAAATTTTGTTCATGGTGTGCTTTGTTTTTCTTCTGAAAAAAATTGTTCCATGTAAGGTAAATGATAAGGTTGTCAAAAGTAAATTCAATCCGGATGATTTTTAAACCTAATCTGCGTGCAGATAAAAGCAGCATTTGGTAAAAATGCTCTGTTGCCTTATAGGTCTTAAGGCTTCTGAAACAAACGCACGGACAGACAGACTGATATAAGTATATGCTTATCAAAAATATAGATACTAACTTAATGACAAAATTAATAAACATTCACGTTTCCTTTGAATTTTATAAAAAGAAATATTTCTTGTGTGTTTATCATCTGTGTAACCGATGACTGTTAACCAAATTGTAATTAAAAAATCCAACGGAAAAGTAACTCAACTTTAAACCCGTTGATGGTTGACCCAATTGTGATTTGGAAACCCGATGGACGGGTTTCCTGGAGATATAAAGGCACATTAGGCGGCATAAGAAGAGGTCTATGGAACGATCAAGTATCTGGGGAAGACCTGGGAAGCCCGGTATGGTAATTCAGCGAGCAAGTGCTTATCACTTTGTCTGTGCTTGTGTTTCCACAGATATAGTTCTGTATGCTCAAAGTGTCCTATATAAATTTTAGTGTTTACATCCGTCAAGTTAATTTGTTGTTTCTCAATGATTATTTAATAAATAGTCGGGGTTTGAAATTAGATGTGAGTTATGTCGACCTGCTTAAGCCGAGTTGCGTTTGCTTCTAAGGAGTTGGGAGTCTCTAAAGCATAGGGAAGTACGTGGCCTAGGTAGATCTGGTCTAGTTGTACACTCTAGACACACTTTCGATAAGGTGGCTGAAACACCGTTTACACCGTTTTCTATTTTTAAAAACCTGGTCCGCTCGATAGTCATAGTCCCTAGCTCATACAGTGGCTGCCTAGTGTGGACGCTGTAATGGAGAATCAAGAAAATTTCGATGGCGCAAACTTTGACCTTCAACCTGGAAGGGGTCCAAAAAGGGCTCTCCGTTCCAAATTTTCAGGTGTCGCCTCTTCTGGATCGATGACTAATTCCGACAACAGCTATCCAAAGCTAAAGATGGTCCTCGTTTCTAGGTTAGCCACAGATTCTACATCTGAATATGTTTGCACCTTTATCCACCCAAAACCAAAAAGGTTGAAAAATTCAAGTTTACGTCACTCTTAAGATTGCTTCTTTCAGTGTAGGTTTCCGGACGACTGTTTTGACACAATCTGTCAAAAAGTTTCTAACCTGAGCACCTACTTGTGAAGAGGTTTAAGGCCAAATCTAGAAATCGGATACCGATAAAACTTCCTGCCGCGGCACAATGCACACCTTCTAATACAGTTTCAAAAATTTGATTTAATTTTCTTTTCTTGCCTACCAAAATGTAAGAAGCGTTGAATCGAAACTTAAATCGAAAACTTTGTACTGATTGCTTACATCTTGATTTTCACATATTAATATTTATTTGGACTCCCTTCCGCCAGGGTAGGACATGGACACAAATTCTGTTTAATTTTTCTAACGAAATTGAATTTATAATTAGTAAATTATCTCTTAAATGCTTTTCTGTCTTTATCACTGCCTCTTATATTCCTTTAATTTCCAAAATTTCTGTGTCCTTGGGTCTTCTTAATGCTATTCAGTGACGTCTCATTGTCTTCTGTGATTGACTCAGCCGGCTTGATACCTTCAAAGAAACACGAATTTGTTGACGGCCTACTTGTATTGTGCTTATTACAAGGTAATTTTTGTAGCAAACTTATTGAATCGCCTGCCTAATTTGATATTTGTTTCTGACCCTTCCCTCACAGTGGTCCCAAGAGTTGGTCGGGTTTTGATTTCTGAAGAACCGATTCGTCCTTCATTACACGTTATTATGGATATTCCTATTCCTGCGATACCTGTATCTTCTAAATTGTCAGCTAGAACATATTCATTTGAGCACGAAGCTTACACGAAGTCACGCCGACTGGTCATAATCTTACACTTGTACAGATATGGACAGTGCTGTTGACTTCGTTTACAACAATTTTCATTCCATTTTTAAGGATTTTGTTCCTCTTAGCAGTCCACTTAGACTCAATAACCCACCAAAGCTTAGAAAAGCTTATATACCATTCATGACATATAACAACGGTGTAATTTAACTTAACATTTCTTGCACTTATTTCGTTCATAGCTTCACAGCGATATTTAGGACTAATTCGACGAGAAAAATGGGCAGCGGCATTTTGCAATTTAGCGCTTTACTTCTCGTTCAAGCGGGTTATCTCGAGTGTGCCGTTCCATTAGGACTCATTCGGCGGGCAAAGTGGCACAAGCGAGTTATTTTCTGCATTAGGATCGCGTTATTCATGATATTCTTTTTGTCATTTTTACCAAATATATTAATCTTTTTGAAATAAATTGTTTTCATGGAGTGTTTTGTTTCTCTTATGAGAAAATTCTATGCAAGCTAAATGACTTGGTTGTCCAAAATTTCAGCTCTGTAGCTCTTAATAATTCTGAGATATCGGGGTTGCAATGCACAGACACACGGAATCAACTCGTCATGTTGAACAAGAATACTCTATATGTTCGGAAATGCTTCCTTCTATGCGTTGCAAACTTCATGGCAAAAATTAATACATATTCATATATTTTTGTGAATGGTATAACAAGGAGTTTAACTTCAGGCTCCCGAAACAGATGCAGAACTATAAGTAGTTAGAAAAACTAAGTACTCCTTATAAAACCCTAAACGTCTCCAGGTCAATCTCCTGTCGAGGGTCACACCGAGGTACTTGGCGTAGGTTCTTCAGCGATTTCGACTCCGCCCAAGTGCACAGGTGGACAGTTTCCTTGTCTTAGAGTAAAGGTGGTGGCTGTAGACGCCGTTCGCCATGATGTTCCACTCCGATTAGATTTAGCTGATTCGATTCCGATTCGCCGATTTAGCTGATTTTGCATGTTATGAGGAACCTCCTCAGGCGTCTCAGCAGCTTTAAGGAATACCGTGCCGTCGGCATATGTGGCAGCTTATATGCAGGGGATGCCAGACTTTGTCGAATGCTTGTTTGACATTGACTATTTTGGAGAGTATCGCCAGAAACCTGATCGACTATAGTAGCCGAAATTGGCTTCAGGTTTGCCAGGCTTAGGTATCATGACTACCTGGGCTCTTTTCCATTGCGCTGGAAAGTTCCCAATCATCAGGCATCTGTTGCATAGCTTGGTGATGAGCTTAATACAGACAGGTGGTAGTAGCTTTAATGCGATTGCATTGATACCATCATCGCCTTTCCCTTTGCTGTTCTTTGTTCAGCGCCTCTATGCGTTCCATCGTTTCCTCTTCCGATACCGGTGTATATGGCTTCTTTCTGTGGTGGGAGAGTAGATGCTTCGTTTCGGCCGCTTCTTCGAGTGTGTATCTCGTGAACGCCATGAAAACACGTTAAAGGTTCCTTCAACGACTCTTCCTCCCACTTTAGACGGTAAAATGACCTTGATAGTTTCCAATCGTGGTGTCAGGTCAACTTACTAAATCTCAACTGTTCGAAATGCAAAGTTATGTCGTATCGTCGTAGCACACCGCTTCAGACATCGTACCTTCTTAATGACATGACCCTTGATCGGATCGACTCAGTTGATGACTTGGGTGTTCTTTTAGACCTTGAATTAAAATTTGATTTACACATTTCAATTACCGCCAATAAGCCTGTGTTCTGGGTTTTATCAAGCGATGATCGAAGGAATTTTATGATTCTTATACAATTAAGCTACTGTATACTTCTCTGGTCCGACCAATTTTGGAGTACGCATTGTGTATGGTGTCCACAATACAGGAAGCACCAGGACCGTCTGTTCAAAAGAAATTTTTACTGTTTGCTCTGGGTCCACTCCCATCATATTCAAGAAGGTTTCTGCTAATGAACCTTCCATCTCTTTAAAACCTGAGAAGTATGCTTAATGTTATCTTTATACATAAGCTGATTAATGGTCATATTGACACTCCGATGTTAGCCAAATTAGGTTTTCTGTCCCTTGTAGAACTGCTAAAAATTATGTTCCTATCTATCTTCAGCACTGTAATTTAAACTCCTGCATCAACCTGCATCACTCCTGCATCTTTAACTTTATCTCTATTAATGACTCCCTTAACTCAAATATAACATTTATACAACCGCATCGAGCTAGTTCGTATCGCTCTTTGTGTGGCTTTACCAGTTGGGCTGGAGATGGGAGCTTCTAGCCTGGGCTTCGCGCGTAACTAGCCCCGAGGCTTGGTATCGTGGGTCCACTTGAACGTGCAGCGGATTGCCATCCAAATCCTGTACTAATAGGACTCTTTTAGCTGGTCTCTTGATCGTTTTGGTGACTCTCCACGGATTGTGTTGAGGGTCGGAAGGCTCGAGTTGCTCTAGGGAGGATTCAAGTGCGCTCCTGTACTGATGGGGTCAACGGCGCTCCTCTTCAGGCTGGCAAGAATCTCCTTCAGAGCCCTGGCTGCTCTATTTAAAGCTGTCTTGTCCCTGGGGTTCCTAGAGAGAAATCATACACGCCTGAGCCGTCCTGCATGAGTTCGGCGATTTACTGGCTCCCTAAGTGGATATCACTATCTTGTGTCCTTGGAGATGACTGAGTCTCGGGGCGGTATATGCTCCTTCGTTGAGTATGTTGTTTGTTAGCGTCTCGACAGCTACGTCAACGTCCTGGGAGCTGAGCAACACCGGGTTGGGGTTGGGGTTGGAAACCAGCCAGCTTTTGAACTTTTTGGTAAATCAGCTCTTTACTTATTGACTTCATCACAACCGGGGCGTTAACGAGTACCGTAATAGCGCTGTGGTTCGAAAAAGGTCCTCCTCCGGGATCGTTTGTATTTTCCCGGCAGCCACGAGAGATTGCGAAGTCCAGGTACCTGTTTGAGGGTCGGTGGGCCAGTATGTTGGCGTGCCTGTAGATACACCTTTGCGATTTTTGGGTACTAACTGCCTAAATAGCGCTTGGCCTTTGGGATTGTTGGCTTTGGAGCCTCACCAAGTGTGTTTGGCATTGAAGTCCATGATGACCCTATCTATAAGTTGTACAGTAAGCAGCGTCAATTGTGACGTCTCCCAACACCGTGCTGATTTGGACCCGTGCGCATTGGACCCAGTCGTCCTATATGGCTGGTAACTCGGAGATTAAAATCATATCCGTCTTTTTGGTCTTACAATAATGGTCGACCTCTGTTCTGCTTTTACATAGGCCGTTCGCATTCCAGATTTTTGAGAGTAGTCTTTACTTGCATAGCTGACCTACAACATTGGCTAGCATTTGCGTAATCTTGGTGAATATCTTATCCAACATCTTTTCCATCATCCGCCCCATACGGGTAACCATATCTTCTACAGCTCCTGCAGTAACAGGCTCAGATGATGCGGTTTGGCTTGGGCTTGGCGGCTGCTGCTCTTGGTTGGCAGTGTTGTGATGGCGTGGAAATGCTGGCAGCGCCTGGGTTCTCACCTTTTTAAATGCTGAACAGCCTTTGTAGGATGCAATATAGCCGCCTCCGCAATGTACGTAGTACGCCTGATCTTCTTTTGATTTTATGCAATCGCTGGAGCTATGGTTCTCTCCGCACTTAACACATATATGTTCCAGGTGTCAGTATCTTTTGGTATGGAAAACCCCTTGGCAGCGGCAGCATTGAATCACATCGTTGTGTTTTATTGCAGGCTCAACTTTTACCACCGATCTTCATAGACGCTTGATTTTGAATGCCTCTTTGTTGTTGCTAGATGGCTCCAAAATGACGAAAAACATTGACATTCACATTTTGGTGTTACGGCTGATGACATAGTGGATGTCTCTCACGCTGTGACCTAGATCTGCCATTGCTTCTTTGATGTCATTTGCAGTGTGTGATGTATGCCTTTTACCACGACTGAACGGCGTCAGCCAGCACGTGGCAGGTTTGATTATTTGTTGTTGTTTTCCGAATTTCTTCGTCTGGAGCGAATATAACACTTGACGGTCCACAATCACGTATTGACTGAACGAGTGTTCAAACGAGACTGTGACAAATTAAGTGCATTCCAATAGCAGCATAACAACAAAAACAATTACGTCTGATTAACTTTACAGCTGCGCTGCCTCATAGGGCATCTTACACAATATGCAACTGCCGCGGTACAAGGCTGTGAAAGAAAAATTAACGATTGAAGCATACTTTGAATCTGGACTGGCTACAAATAAATGATTATGCATTTTTCATTATTCGTTTCCATCGTGTTAGGCGCAGCGAGTTTCGGTCGCACTGAGATCCGATATATATATATATTTATATATATATATATATATATATATATATATACATATATATATATGTATATGTTGGAGCGATCATTATTTTCATTATTCGTTTCCATCGTTTTAGGTGCAGCGAGTTTCGGTCGCACTGAGATCCGTAACACAACTAACCCGTATCTTACCTTTTTCTCCTGCCTTTATACCGAACCACACTCGGCGACAGCTACAAACGCTGTCGCCCCGCCAAAACGGGACTTTCCGTTAAATGAATACGAACCACACTCGGCGACTGCTGCAAACGCTGTCGCCCCGTTAAAACGGGACTTTCCGTTAAATGAGTACGAACCGCACTCGGCGACAGCTGCAAACGCTGTCGCCCCGTTAAAACGGGACTTTCCGTTAAATTAGTACGAACCGCACTTGGCGACAGCTGCAAACGCTGTCGCCCCGCCAAAACGGGACTTTCCTAAAACACATAGTAAAGCAGACAACAAAACAGACACATAAATAGGCTGATGCAATGTCGAAATGTACTTTCGATTCTGGTGAAATACCCAAATAAGCACTAACACAAACTCAATACAATTCTCACATATATTCACACACGCCGCATATTCAAACTACTTATGCTTCCACACGGCCAACCTGACCATGACACGACCTCGTGTAATTAAAAAAAAAAAAATGCTTAGCTTCCTAAATAATTTTATTTATAGATCATGAAATAAAATTTAACATTTTTTCTTATAAATTTCTCAATTACACCTTATTTATTTTATTTATAATTCTCTTCATTATCACTTGCTTGGTTTCGCATTACATTATTTTATGCACCACACGCCATTATCAAAACATTTGTTTTGCACTTGTGCTTGCATTACATTATTTTATTTATAATTCTCTTCATTATCACTTGGTTTCGCATTACATTATTTTATGCACCACACGCCATGATCAAAACATTTGTTTTGCACTTGTGCTTGCATTACATTATTTTATTTAAGTTTTATTATCAGCCTTTCAGGCATCCATACTGTCTCTTTCAACAGTTTCTTTTACTGTCTCTTTCAACAGTTTCTTTTTTTTATCATTTCATTACTGTCTCTTGCAACAGCTTCTTTTTTTTCCATTTCATTCTTCTGTATTCAACATTAGAGGTCACTCAATCAAAAGCCCCACACGCCATGATCAAAACAGACATTAGAATGTTTTGCACTTGTGCTTACTTTATGATCTGAGTACCCTGCCATTTTCTTTGGCCCACATTAGAGGTCACTCAATCAAAAGCCCCACACGCCATGATCAAAACAGACAGAGTGTTTTGCACTTGTGCTTACTCTATGATCTGAGTACCCTGCATTACATATTTTTCTCACCCTTACTGGGGTATTTCACTCTAGTGACTTCAGCATTTTCATTTTCACTCTCTTCAGTGACTTCAACACCTTCCACATTTTTATTTGCACTCTCTTCAGTGACTTCAACAACACAAAGTCTCCTTCATACCCAACAACCTTAGCCTTAGTTTTATCAAATTGCCCTTTGCTACTTCAAAAACCACGGATTTGACACCTCGTACAATTTGTCATATGTTGCTATGACGTCACAAAACTGCCTCTTCTCAAATCAGCATGCATGTTGAGTTTCTTATATTTCCTTGTTCTTCTTTTCTAAAAACTTTTTAGTGAATGCCGATTACATAACAGCTTTGCAACTTCCGAAACCAATCTACAAAGACAAACACACATACATCCGCATCCATTTACTCATAACTATACAGAGATACAGGCATGCGAATTGAGCTTACGAGCAAACAAACAAAAAATATCACAAAAATCAAAAAAAAAAAAAAAAAAATAACGAACACCACAAAAAAAGCACAAAACAAAAACAGAAAAAAATAACATCACGTAAGAGGAAGAGCGCACTAAGATAACGGCTTAACTGAGCGGGCAATTTTTACCGCTGTTTCCTTTGATAGATTGCTTGGTCTCGCTCTTGCTCCACTCATACACACCAATGGCACTTGCCACAAGAAAAACACAAATATGCCACATAAAAAAGCATAATATTTGACCGACAAGATCAGTATTCAGTTTAGAAAATTCATCATCAAGATCAGTATTCAATTTAGAAAATTCATCATCATTTGAACAAAAGTTAACAGATTTTTATATAACAATTTCAAATTTTCCAGGTGACATAATGACATAAAATCCTTGCGACAGTATTTCTCTACCAATCAAAATATCATTTTTTTTCAAATATTCATCACTCAAAACATGGAATAACATTTCAATACAATGATTGTTAATTTGTACCTTGCAAAGTATTTGCAATGTACTACAAATGCTGTAATTTCCAATACCTTTTAACATTACTGTATTGTTAATTCTTTTACCAACTAACTTAGCACTTATCTTTTGTTTAACCAATGAACATTCCGCTCCAGAGTCACTGCGACGCACTGCCTTCCAATGCTGCTCGCTTTGAGTGATCACCAACGCACTGCCCTTTATGTTGTTTTTGCTGTGCCTTCCTCCATGGCCACCGCCTCAAATGATTTTTTTTTTTTTTTTTGTTTTTTTTTTTGAAAGTTTCTAATAGATCGTATAAATCCTGCTGCGTCACATGGACCATATCGTTTAAAGCTACGCTGTACATTTTTGCGACGCTGCATTTACCGTACGTTCCTCGCACTAATAGTAACACACACACATGCACACTTTTTCTTTGTAAAGACAAAAACACCGACACGAAAAAATGAGAAAATAACAAACAAACAATAGATTTAAACAAATTTATATTTGTTTTGCTGTTATTGTTATTGCTTTCTGTGTCTGCTGCTGCTGCGTATTTTTTTTTAACCATTTTCTTTGCTTTCTGCATTATCGCTTTTTTTCGTCCTTTGTTTTGTCAACGCCTATTTAGGCTAAGCACGACGCGTCACCGAAAAGCCGCATTTGGTTTGTGTTTCTTTGCAATATCAATTGCATGCACTTCCATTAACACTCGCCATGGATCAATTGACGTATTAGGTAGCGAGCCAGATCCCACTTCTGATGTTGGAGCGATCATTATTTTCTCTATTCGTTTCCATCGTTTTAGGCGCAGCGAGTTTCGGTCGCACTGAGATCCGTAACACAACTAACCCGTGTCTTACCTTTTTCTCGTGCCTTTATACCGAACCACACTCGGCGACAGCTACAAACGCTATCGCCCCGTTAAGACGGGACTTTCCGTTAAATGAGTACGAACCGCACTCGGCGACAGCTGCAAACGCTGTCGCCCCGTTAAAACGGGACTTTCCGTTAAATTAGTACGAACCGCACTCGGCGACAGCTGCAAACGCTGTCGCCTCGCCAAAACGGGATTTTCCTTAAACACATAGTAAAGCAGACAACAAAACAGACACATAAATAGGCTGATGCAATGTCGCAATGTACTTGCGATTCTGGTGAAATACCCAAATACGCACTAACACAAACTCAATACAATTCTCACTTATATTCACACACGCCGCATATTCAAACTACTTATGCTTCCACATATATATATATATATATATATATATATATATATATATGTATATATATAATATATTTGTAACAGACATTCCAATTCCACGGTAGTATGATCGAGCAACTCAAAGCTCAGACCATATACCCAAAAAGTGCATTATGAGCAGTTCAGTCCACCTCACATAAGTAAGTTCACACTCCAAGTACCGTATTGAAGTTTATACGTACACAGTCTGAAAACAACTATATGACACATTTGCATGCTAACGCCACTGCTCAGTTTTTAGTTTAAGTGCATTATATTTGTCGAATAAACAACACTCGAAAAACAATCGTTGAAGCGACTGCATGTCATTGCAGACTCCTTTTTATACTCGTCCTCTAGTAGAGTAAACGAGTATATTGTATTCGTGCAAATGTATGTAACAAGCAGAAAAATGCGCCTGAGACCACATAAAGTACATACATATATTTGTGGTCAGCATCAACAGCCCAGTCGATCTAGCCATGTCCGTCTGTTCGTCCGTATGAACACCTAGATCTCGAAGACTGTAAGAACTAGAGAGATCAATTTGGTATGTAGCTTTATGGGACGTCAGATCAAGTTTGTTTTTAAATTTTGCCACGCCCCCGCAAACCGCTAAACTTTATATCTTCCACAAATTTTAACGCATTTCGTTGAAACTGGGTTTGTATATGTATAAGCACATAATCTTGTTTTGTTAAGATCGGATAATAATTGTAGACGAAATCGTAAGAAAACATTTTGTATAAAATCACCATACTTTTGAGTGTGTCAAATATTGAATAAATGCTGAGTTCGAGTATCTTTTAGTCAGAATATCTTACTTGTTTTTGACTGTTTTTGCGACTAGGACATTAATTCGTAGGTTTCTAAACTTGTAGTACAGGATAACGCTATGAAATAAATAAATTATTGTCTATTGCTTCTGTTTTCATGAGCTCAGATAATCGACTGTATACAGAAGATCAGAATTATATAGCCTTATTAGATTCTGGTGTTACCATCTGTTGTCTAGGTGAAAGTGCGGCTAATTATTTTCAAAATCACTCTAGAGCACGTAAATGCTCTGACAGATAGCAGCAAAGTAAATAGCTCCAATTTATTCGTAACCAAAAATACAAAGTAAAAATCTACATTATCCCTGATTTGAAACTTTGGATTACTGTCGAAAATTTCAACCGTTGATCCAATCGTAAATATGTTAGACACTGGTAAAGATCCAGAAGAAAAAGAAGCTCCCAAGATGCACACTTTAAGCGCTGATGAAAGCGTAGGTTAGAATCTGTAATATAAACTTTTCTGCTGATAAATCTCTTGAAATGGCGTAGTTCGTTAAAATGGAATAAAGCGTCTCAAGAAATTTCTAACGAGCTTAAGCTACGCCATTCATCCTTGTTTGTGATGGTAGTATCTTCAGTTTAGGATGTGTATTAGCTCAGAAAAATGAAGAATGTGACGAGTTAACCATCGCCTTTATGTCGGAAGAGCTTTCCAACGCAAATCGAAATTACTCGGTAATAGAATTAGAATATCTGGCAGTAATAAAAGGCATTAATAAATTTAGAGCCTATGTAGAAGATCAAGATTTTTAAGTTAAAACCGAACATGCCTCATTATATTATTTATATTTATTGTTATATTTATTG
Source organism: Hirtodrosophila duncani (assembly GCA_037043425.1). Classification (NCBI taxonomy): domain Eukaryota; kingdom Metazoa; phylum Arthropoda; class Insecta; order Diptera; family Drosophilidae; genus Hirtodrosophila; species Hirtodrosophila duncani. The sequence continues at coordinate 12,670 of JBAMBM010000835.1, forward strand.
TTAAATTAATAGCGCTGCAAGTGGAACTTATAAATTTATGGCGCTCGTCATTACAGTGGCTTATGAAATAAAAAGACTTTACTGGACCGCTAGCCCGATGGGCAAAATGTAGTAGCCGATTGCCCGATTTAAAGATATTCAATGATTTTGTGTAATGCGTATTAAGGAAAGCTATAGTGGAAAGTGCCTCTCATCGTGGAATAGGTAAAACGATCGAGAAACTTAAGATATATTTGTTTTGACCTAAAATGGTTAGATCTACTACGAAATGTACACACTCATGTTAAGCAGTATATAAATATTCTTGAACCCTCTTATCAAATATGAGCAATTGACAAAGCTTCACTCATTACATATTTAAGTTCAGCTTTAATGTTATACCTTTGCATAAGCTTACGCTCATTACATGACTGCATGACAAAATGCACTCACCAACATACGACTTTACACATTCAGACTGACGCCACATACGATTCTACAGAAGAGCAAAAAAAAGCGACATCGTCTGTCTGGCTCATATGCACAAGCTCAATGCCAATTTTAGCATACAATCGATTTTCTATATATCATTGTTTTAGAACAGCTAACGCCATAAAATCCACACATCAGTCCATACATGCATAAGGAAATGAAAACCTTTTTTTTTAACACGTGCTGGATATTATCACCAATTGTGTTAAGTCTAAATATACTATAATAACATAACAGTGATTCAATAATATAAAATATATATCAGGATATATCAGCCTTCGATACTGCAGAAAAAGGTGTATCATATTCATCTAAAACATTGTGACAAATTATAAAAGTGATGTTTTTATAGTGCCTATTACAACGGGAGCATCTTCCCAACGTGCGCTATTAGTTGTCGCCCTTTGATTAGCCCCTTCTGTTCAAACCTTATGCGAGACTCAGAGTCTAGACATTGTTTTATTTCTACCTTTCTTTCTGACCGTGCTCTTTGTGCTGGTTAGACCCCTCGAAATATCCCAGGCGACGTAACCATTTACATCTACACCAACCAACAACCAAGTTCCAACAATTTGAACAGCCTAATTCGATTTTAGCCAACATATTGATTTGGTGAAGTGAGCCATGTGTTAAGAAGATAATACATTTGTGACTTTGTACCGTTCCCTATGTACATATATACATGTTCGATTAATGTATAATATGGAAATTAGTTTCCAACAAGTAAGAACGCTATAGTCGATATTAAGACTCGTACTCTATTTATTTTATATTCGACACACTCGAAAGTATGCAAAATTTACCGAGTTTCAACTAAGTGCGTAAAGATTTGTGGGAGATATAAGGTTCTTATCGAAATTGTGTCACAATTTTGAAAAAAAAATTCATTTTGACGCTCCACAAAGAGAGTCTTCATTGGTATGTATTTGGTAATTTGGTGACCCTTGCACCTATAGTCTCCGAGATATAGTTGTTTTTAGGAATAACTTTTTTTTATCGATTTGTGGGAGTGGGAGTGGGGCGACTAGTTCTCATAAAAACAGACAGACGGACGGACATGACTATATCGACTCGTCTTGTCATGCTTTATGGTGTCGGAGATGTTTCCTTCTATGACTAACAGACGTAGCAGCTTATAAAACTGACAGTTCCCAAACTTGGTTCTATTTGGAAAAAACAACCATTTTTGCTGCTTTAAGGGTTCATTCTGTATCGGTCGGTGATATATGAGCTATATGTTAATATGATATAGTGATCCGAAATGGATAAACTTAAATCAGCAGACATACATAGAGGCTTCTAGATCTGACATATACCAGATTTGGTTCAATTTGGAAAAAAACAACCAATCGGTCGGTTATATGCGAGATATCTGAAGCAGACGTAGGGGCTTCTAAAATTGACATTTACCAGACGATGTCAGTTTCGCGCGCCAACAAAAAGTCGTGAGCTTTTCACGGAGCGAATACGAAAATATTTGTAGAATCCGGGTCAGAAATTGTTTCCACAATATTAGATTTGTATTGGTCCTAACTCGCTCTCGGTTAAAGCTGAGCTTACATAGTTTGATTACGGAGAGAGAGTCTTAATATTTTGAGTTCAGCAGATGAGTAGTAGTACCACCGCTGTATATAACATACAACTGAGAGAACAGACCAGTGTACATCAAAGAGTGCAACATGTGCTCATAACATTGGCATGTGCATCTACATAATGTTAATAATTAAATCTCATTTGAAAATGGTATGATATGTGATATTACATTCTCTTTTACTTTATATACATCTATCTATATGTATATTACAAAAAAGGGAGGCTAACTTCGTATATCCGCAGATTACATACCCTTGCAGAAATGTGTACTTTAATAGCTCGAGCCTGATCAAATTTAATCATCGATAGGGTGCCTTCTTAAACGCATTAGCTAACTGCACGCCCATATATAAATGCACTTATCCATACAAATATATATACGACTATACAAACATACACATATACATAAATACATACAGCATACACAAGCTTTTACTTTGCTGTTTTCATTGCGAAATAATTCGTTGATTATTCCCTCCCTCTCATACACACAGCTAAATGCGAACTGCGGTACTATTTGTATTGAGACGATGTAGTTGTCCGATCCGAATCAAATTTGGCCGGTAGACGTGAAGATTTCTAAAACTGAAAAAAAATTAGTTTCGATTTGGCTGAAAAACAAAAGGTTTTGTATACTAACAGTTTTTATTGTAAATTATTCGGTTATTTCGACATGTTTACATATGAACATGCCATCGATTACTGAGATATTGATATGCTCAGTTATCGATACATGTTACCGGAATATTGAGTTATCAATATATGTTCCTCTATATATTTAGCTTTCATTACATACATTAAATTGAATTAATTTGCTCCAACACAGAATTTGGTTCGATTTGGATGAAAAACAAAAAATTGGTCAGTTGATGTAGATTCCTCTACGACACATATATGTATTCCACGATCTTCATCAGATCAGACCAGTGTGCGTGGTGTTCATCTTGATTAGATTAGATCAGGGCAGTCTGCGTGGGGAGGCGTCAAAATGATACAAACCGAACTTTGTTTGATTTGGATGAATAACATTCATTCAGTACGGAACAATCGGTTATATGGGAGCTATACGATATAGTTGTCCCATCTCAATAAAACTTGACCAGCCTGCAGACAAAGGAAGCATCTGGTGAAAACTTCCATCTTGTAGCTTTTAATACTTCTGAGATCTTCATTTTGAACTGTTTCAACTGTGTTCGTCTATACGGACTTACAGACCGACAGATGGACATGGTTATATCGATTCCCCTTGTCATTCTGATCAAGAAATGTATACTTTATAAATTCGGAAACGCTTTCTTCTATGCGTTGCAAACTTCCTGACAAAATTAATATACCATTTTGTAAATGGTATAACAAGGAATAGCGCATTCTTGTCATTCTGATCAAGAAATGTATACTTTATAAATTCGGAAACGCTTTCTTCTATGCGTTGCAAACTTCCTGACAAAATTAATATACCATTTTGTAAATGGTATAACAAGGAATAGCGCAACAGTCGACAGTTAAATACCATGAGCCTAATAAATCGCTATAAAATATAGCCTTCGGAAAAATTCGAACTTGGGGCCTCCTAAAATGGATATAAACTCAATTTGGATGAAAAACATTTCTATGGCGTCTATATGATATATTGGCCTGATCTGGATCAAATTCAGTTACTATATGTAAGTGCCTTTAGTACACACAATTCTCCAATTTCGTTAAATTCGAATGAAAAGCAAAAAAGCTATGAAATAAATACACTATAATTTTTGACAGTTTTATATGAGAACCATCCTGAAAAAGGTGGATCTGGGTTATGTACCCATGGAAAACTAAAATGCAATTTTTTATATTTTTATCTCTTGTAGTTGCCAAGATCTAGATTTTCATACATCCGGACGAACATACGGCCAGCTGGATCTAACTATAGTCAGATCGACTGCTGATCAAGAATATATATACTTTATGTGGTCGAAAACGCTTGTTTCTACCTTTTACATACATTTCACAAACTTGAACCATAGGCACTGGGTATAAACACAAAATTTTGCGGATATCCGACCCTTTTTCCGCTGTGAATCGAACCAAGTTTAGTTTGAAGCGAACCCGAACCGAACCAGTAGTTTCACCTGGGTTCAAGGGCTCAACATATTGTTATATGCACAAAGAATAGTAAACAAATAGCATTGGCCTAATAAAACTGTAACAACATTAATTGTTTTTTGCATGTACACTTGTGTGTAAACAATATATACAACATACACGAAAGCATAAGTGCTGCTCTAGTTCAGCTTCGTCAAAGATCATATTCTTCTAAGTTTGAGCTTAAATGTTACCACCCGACGAGATATTGGCATTCTTTTGCACCCACTGGAATTCTAATGCAGCTGTCCCACATATCTGAAGTTGACAGTCAAGTGTTTATGGCAAGTGCTTATGACCTTAGAGCCTACTCAGAAGTCCACAAAATTAGGACTTCGCAACCTTGGTCAATAGACAAAACGAAGCCCATGAGAGAAAAATGGCCTGCAGTTGATTCCCATATGTATCTACATTTATATTTACATATATAAAAACGTTTTCTATGAATATTGTGCACGTATACATACGAAAGTCATCAGCATTTGTTTTAGCTTTACAAGAATCCACGCTCAATAAATATAAGTAAAGCAACAGGCGAAATTTTCAAATGGTTGCTTGATATCTCGTTGTATAGCTAAGTACTCTGGACGACGTTATTTGCAATATGATATGACATATTAATAACTAAATCTGTTTCTCTTATAGTTTCTGAGATCTACATTTTTATAGCCCTAGTCATACTGCTCTAGAATATATATACGATGTACATACCACGAATCAACAGCTTCAATATTTTCCCTTTTGCCATAGGTAAAAGGTATAAACGCGAAGACGCTACCTTTTCACCAGCATATCCTCTTTTTTGCGGCTAATGATCACATATATATACATAGCTTTTGATCTTCCTCTGTCCGCAATTAGTATACTCTAAGAATAACATGGCAATCCGTCCAATAGTTTAGGCGCCAAGAAAAGACAGTGCGCCGGTTGGCTTCATACAACACTTGACCTCCATTTTGACTGACTATTGCAAAATGGTTTCTTAGTGCGCGCCATGAATTATACCTTGCATCCTACCTATTCCCGTTTGACTTGTGCGATGATCGTAGGTCAGTCTGTCAGTCAGAACAAAGAGTTTTATATATAAATATAGATATATATTAAGCAAGAAAGGAAGGTTAGCTTCGGCTTGCCGAAGCTTATATACTATTTTCATTGTAAATATGTATATAAAAACATTGTAACTTAAGTTAACATTTCTTGCACTTATTTCGTTCATAGGTTTGCGTAGCAAATAAGAGATACGATATTTATTGCTCATTCGACCAGAAGAATGTGTAGGAGGACTTTGCAATTTACTTCTTTACTTGTCGCACAAGTGTTCTACACCATGATATGAAGAACTCATTCGGGGGCCCACTTTTTTCAAAAGTATTTTGCAATAACTTTACTTCTCTAACTAGCGAGCTATTTCTTACATTGTTCGCGTGTTGGCTATAATAACCATGGTTGTCGGTCCAATTTCGTTTTCAAATTCCTAATATCTTTTATAGACTTCTTGTTTTTCTTTTGAAAAATGTTGTAATAGGCAAGCTAAATGACATGGCTGACCAAATTGAATCCAATCTAATCTGGATGGTTTTCAAAATCTATCATCGTGGAGGTATAAGGTCTGGTTTGTTGGGGTATTAATAGCTGTGTAAGATACATCTGCAAGCCTAGGCAGATGTCCTGTACTTAGAGCTTTTAACACTTTGTTCTTTGCGGATTTTTACCTAATCCATTATTCTGTGCCCATTGTGCGATTTCGGCAAGCTCAGAGTTACTGACATCAACTCATTTGTACAACAGATTTAAGCGACGACTTACACATATTTGGACATCATCAGCATCATAGATAGTACACCTGGAAGGTCATTAATCTAAACAGAGAAAAGCAAAGGCCCAGTACGGATCCCTGTGGCACACCACGCGTAATAATTTCGAAAGTCTATGCATTCTGTCCAACCACAACCGCCTGCATTCTATCATTTAAATATGATTTAGTTAATATTAAAGCAGTATTTGAAAAGTTATATAGCTGTCTTAGTTTTGTGCATAGGATATTATGGATAACGGTGTCAAAAGCTTTAGTGTGGTCAAGGAAATGTCACTTTGCTGCCGTCCGTCTGCTTGACAATATCATCACTAATGTTTCAGATAGCAGTGGCGCTGCTTCTGTTCTCTCTAAAACCGGACTGCCACTGACTAACGGGAGAATAGATATGGGCCTGTAGTCAAAATTTGACTTTAGGATAGGCAAAATGTTCGCCTCTTTACAAATTCTAGGGAAGGTAGATGTAGTAAGGACTATGTTTAAAATATAAGTAATGTGGCCAAACAGTAACAGCAAGAGAATTTTAATGTTTATGTTTACGTTATCAAGACCTTCAGATTTGATTTCACATGTAACGTAAAAGCTAGGACATCACTGGGACTAACTCTTACAAAGATAATGCTATTATAAGGGTCCTGCATTCAGGTACGTGATCCGAATGGCTTCAGCTACTTGAGTATAAAGAAATTCAATACTTAGCTTACGTACGTCAATATCAGTCATCAGAGATTTAATTTTGGCTATACCTAGATTACTAAACTCCTTCCAAGTTGGTCTCTTCATTATTGCACTTCTAGACCTCTTAAAGCTCTCTCTCTCTTCCGAGCCTATGCTCCTTTACTGGCTTTGTTGTAACACCATTCATTTCAAATTTGCCAAAATCAGTTTCCATGTAAGCGAATATTTTACATATAATCATGGTTTGAAATTTACATGCGAGTTGTGTCGTCCTGCTGAAGCCAATTGGGTTCGTTCTTAAGGAACGCAAAGGAAGGCTTTAGAGCTCTTCCGAAAGGCTTTAATATTGAAGCTCAAAGCCTCTTAAGCGCAAGAAAGTAAATGATCTGGATAAAGACTATCGATCCTGCCGTTGTAGAACCGAAAACCCCTAAGTTTGTGGTGTTCTCCTACAAAGTGTTTTTTTTATGATTTTGTCTACAATTATAATCCGATCTTAACAAAACTATGCAAATCGTAGGAGTATGTGCTTACACACATACAAACCGAGTTTCAACTGAATGCGTTGAAATTTGTGAAAGATGTTTTTTGCGGTTTGCTGTTTTGGGAGGGAGCGTGGCAAACTTTAGAAACAAACTTGATGTGACGCCCCATAAGGGGAGTTTACATACCAAATTGGGTGTCTCTAGCTCTGACAGTCTCCGAGATGTAGGTGTTCATACGGACGGGCAGAGGGACGGACAGATGGACATGGCTAGATCGACTCGGCTGATGATGCTGATCCAGAATATATATATATATATATATATATATATATATATATATATATATATGGGGTCTTAGACGCTTCCTTCTGCCTGTTACATAATTTGCAAGAATACAAAATACTCGTTTACTCTGCTAGAGTACAAATATAAGAATATCAAATGTAGACTCTAAGGAGGAAGGTCCTCTGACCATTCGCGTTATATTGCTGCTCCATTCAAGGTTCACTGCCATTAATTCCGTGTGCTATAAAGCATATTTGCACCGCAGTATGGTATACTTTTCTCAGGGCCCAAAACAAAATTATATCTTTGTTAATTCAAAACGAACAACATCTGTCCCACCCTCTTCATTATTTTATATATACACTAAAGCAACTACAGATCAAGGCATTGCCAATTTGTTTGCAGAGTTCTTTCAAATAACTTATTCCTCTCTTAAGTAACGGTCTTATATGATATATCCTTATAGCTTACACTGGTGTAATATCCCACCTCCACCAGTTACTGAAAGCTTATTGCTTAATGAATTTAAGTCTTTTAAGCCTAACTTTCCGGGGTGACGTTAAGGGGTGTATTTTCATATTCTGCGGTGATGCGCTTTGCATGCCGACTTGGATGTTTTTTGATCTATCTTTGAATTCTTCGTCTTTTCCTTCTCTCTGGACGGAGTCGTCTATTATTTCTCTGCATAAAAAGGGGATTAGAACTGATGGCTAAAACTATCAAAACTGTCTGCTATTCATTTTTGAAAAAATATTAACTTCGCAGTTACAACATTCTTGTGGTTGTATAATTTCATCTGCTCAGCATGGGTTTATGAAGCGTAGGGCTACCACCACTAATTTTAACTTAAATCTATGACTTATTATTAATTCTGATGACCTAGCTTAAACTATACTAATGAATGTGTTATGGATGCCCTACTCTAGCTGAAGACTATTGATATCCTTTTAGTCGACTTGAGTGTCAGCTTGCTTAGTCACAATATATACTTTATATGGTCGGAAATGCTGCCTTCTGTAACGCTGCAAACTTTATGACAAAATTGATACATTCCCAGTTTTTGTAAATTTTATAAATATATATGTATATGTCAAAATTGAGGGGGTGTTTTGGTTCAAATCCGAGTTCACGGTACTATTAGTAACCAGTTCACTTTCATTAACACTCATAGCGCGTTGTAGGTGGGCGAGCAAGCAGAGATTAGAGATTAGATCGACTCTCTGAATATCAACCACTAACCTCTATCTAAGAGTGGTCACAATTTGTTCTCTCTTTCTCTCTTCCCCTTGATTCCGCCTACGCTGCATTTAGTCCAGTAACACACACTAACACGCTTGGTAATTAGTGTTGCTTATACGTTTTCTCTTTAGTTGAACCATGAAAAAGCCTGCAGCCGCTGTGCGTGAATGATGTCATCCAGGATCACAAGATGCGACAATAAACACGCAGCTGTGATGAAACCAGACACAAGGCAGAACCCACATAATATGCCGTTAAAAATTCATGGCAAGCCAAAAATACACCGAAAATAAAATCAAGGTCCGACACTGCCATTCTCCCATTTACACGTCCTCGTGTAACCATCTCAATGCGTCAACAAATAGATTCTACAGCTACACAAAGTAATATAGCTTGACTTCACCCGTTAAATACTCTCATCCATGGCGACATCTTCACACATACCTTTTCTAAAAGTTTTCTCTTCTCTTCAATACCATTTTTCTTTCTTTAATCAACGAAAATGACATAACTCTTATCTATACAGTCACACCGACTTTATCAGTATACTATTCACTATGCTTAAAATTAAATTCCTCGAATCCAATTTCTCACAAATCCTATTTAGCATATTCAATCTCTCAAAATTTGTATTTTTCTAACTCAATCTAACTTTCTCTGCAATACTACTTTTTCAACAACACCAATATCTGAATTATACCAAGTTTCTCTAATTCAATTTTTCAACAATATCAATTTCTCCAATTCAATTTCTCGACAATAACAGTTTCTCTAATTCCATTTCTCAACAATATCATCTATTTTTTGCCCGAATCATCATAGAAGGTTTTGACTGGACTCCTCGTTCCCTCTGAAAGGATTAGTCGCACCTGAATCCTCGTTCCAACCTGGACTCTTCATCACACAATCACACAAAAGCCTTTTCGTTTCACAAAGTCTCGACTAGCCTCTTCGTTCCCCGGATCATCAGTACTTCTGAGCGGATAAATCTGACCAGCTTATATTCATTACAAATTGAATCAACGTTCCAAATTCAACTCTGTTCCACTAATATTTGCTAACGCTTTGTCAATTACATCATCTTTAGGATATATTCTTTCACTTGTTTTAAATCAACATGTAATGTGTTGCAAGGTGATTCGCTTTTGGAATGGCTTGAAGCTCTACCAGAATTTTTCCCGAAAAAAATTTAACAGTCTTGAAAATGATGCAAATATCATAAAATTTTCGTACATACCTTTGCATTTTATCAAACCAATAGTATAAACTTTTTTAAACGCTTTCTTCCAATCTAAGCACATAATCGATTTATGAACTTCATTTGACCATGTAAATTCACATGGTACTATAGTCAAACAACGAATTCTATTATTCCTTTATTAATTTTTTTTTTTTTTGTTTTTTTTTTTTTTTGTGCGAAAACAACTCTTTGTCAATTCACATGCCCCTTTTTACACTCGTGCTCTATTAGAGTAAAAGACTATATTGTATTCGTGCAAATGTATGTAACAGGCAGAAGGAAGCGCTTAAGACCCCATAAAATATATATATTGTTGATCAGCATCAACAGCCGAGTCGATCTAGCCCTGTCCGTCTGTACGTCCGTATGAACAGCTACATCTTGGAGAGTGGAAGAGCTAGAGAAACCTAATTTGGTATGTAGAGTCCCCTTATGGGGCGTCAGATCGTTTGTTTTTAAATTTTGCCACGCCCCCTACCGTCCCCGCAAACGGCAAAATTTTATATCTTCCACAAATTTTAACGCATTTAGTTGAAACTCGGTTTGTATGTGTATAAGCACATAATCTACCGAGTAGCCGGGTTTTGTTACGAGCGGATAATAATTGTATACAAAATCTGTTTAGTGTGTCGAATATTGAAAAAATGCTGAGTACGAGTATCTTATGGTCGGAATATCGACTATAGCGGTCTTAGTTGTTTAAAACTCCAGGAAGAAGGGAAAAACGAAGAATTCAATAATAGATGAGGATGATTCCAAATCGGGTTACAAAGCGCATCAGCACAGAATCTGAGAATACACCCCGGAACGCAATCAAGGCCAGGATAAAACTTGGGCTATAAGAATATATCTGATCAGACCGTTACTTAATTGGCAATGCCTTGTTCTGTAGAGTTGCTTTAGTGTATATATAAAATAATGAAGAAGGTGGGGCAGATGCTGTGCGTTTTCAATTAACAAAGATATAATTTTGTTTTGGGCCCTGAGAAAAATTGTACCCTACAACGATCCAAATATGCTTTATAGCACTCAGAATTATTTACAGTAAATCTTGAAGGAGCAGCAATTATAGAGTTCTTGAACTACCTAAGGAGTATAAATTGATATGTTTTAATTTCGAAAACTGTGTAATCCCAGCCTCCTTGAGCCAAGCTTTACTACTGAGCGGAACGAAATCCTCAAAAATGGAATAAAGAATTTTATACAAGTTCAACTTTGCTGGTCCTTCAACGACTCTTCTTCCCACTTCAGGCTGCAAGATTACCTTGATTCCTTCCAATCGTGGTGTCAGGTCAACTTACTAAATCTCAACTGTTCTAAATGCAAAGTTATGTCGTTTTAGCGTACCGCTTCAAAATTCGTACCTACTTAACGCCCTTAATCGGATCGACTCAGTTGATGACTTGGGTGTTCTTTTAGACCCTAAGTTAAAATTCAGCTTACACATTTAAATTACCGTCAATAAGGCTGTGGGTGTTCTGGGTTTTATCAAACGATGGTCGAAGGAATTTAATGATCCTTATATAACTAAACTACTGTATACTTCTCTTGTCCGACCTATTTTAGAGTACGCATCGTGTGTTTGGTGTCCACAATACAGGAATCACCAGAACCGCATTGAGTCCGTTCAAAAGAATTTTTACTTTTTGTTCTCCGTGGGTTGAATTTTGACCCCAATAACCCCTCACTTCATATTCAAGTAGGCTCCTGCTAATAAGCCTTCCATCTCTTGAAAATCGTAGAATTATGCTTAATGTTATCTTAATACATAATCTGATTAATGGTGACTTTTAATTGGCCAAATCAGTTTTTGTGTTTCTCGTAGAACTACTACAAATTATGTTCCTATCTAGCTTCAGCACTGTAATTTAAACTATCTCCTGCATGAACCTTTTTTTGTGTCCTTTGTTGTAACTATAATAATGTAGCTAGTAGATAATGTAAATTGTTTAAGGTTTGTTGTTTTTACTTTCACTGAAAGTGAGCGAGCGAGTCCGTGTGTTTTTTCCGTCTTCGCGAGTCGTGTCGCTCGTTATGCGGCTGCGCCCCTCGGTCGATGGGCGGGAGGTGGGAGCTTCTAGTCTGGCTTGGTATCGTGGGTCTTCTTGAACGTGCAGCGTATTGTACTTTAACGTCCCTATATTAAAAAAAAGTGTACAACAAATGACCAGTCTGTTTCAATGAAGGATAACTTCATTAAGGCTAACCAAATCAGCCCTTCTAAATGAGAATTTTCTAGCTAACAACTTAGAGGATGCAGGCTTCGCAGGAATGTGTTTAAAAGTATGGAACGGGTCTTCAAGAAACTAAAGCGGACTTTCTCTTGAGGTCATTGAAAAAAATGGGTCAGAAACAAATATCAAGTCAAGTAGGCGATTCAATTAGTGTACTACAAAATTAAATAAGGACAGCTCAAATAGGCCGTCAATAAAATGGTGTTCCCTTAAAGGTATCAAACCTTCGGAGTCGATCACAGAGAATTACGAGACAGAACTGATGTTGAAATCACCAAAAACCAACAATTGCTCAGTATCAGAAATCATTGAGGCGATCGATTGAATAGCATTAAGATGACCTAAGTAAACAGAAATTTTGGAATGTGGAGGAATGTAAGTGCAGTCATCAAGACAGAAAACCAATTAAGAGATATTTTAGTACTTATAAATTCAATTTCATTAGGAAACTTTAGCCAGACGCCAGCCGCCTGGCGATCAAATCTGTAGGCTGTGTAATTAATAGGACAAATTGCCGAGTCTAAAATATCAACCTTTACTCAAGTTTCAGTAAAGATCAATATGTGAAAATCAATGGAAAAGGCTATAAGTGCAGTATTTTTAAAGTTGAGATTTAGAGATGAAACTCCTTTACTCCTTTACGAGTAGGTGCTCAGGCCAGAAACTTTTCTGACACATTGTGCCAAAGCAGTCGTATGTAACACTTATCCTACGCGTGACCTTAAACCTAAACTTTTCTACCTTAATTTTTTAACTTTGTAATCTAGTTTTGTTGTATATATAATCTTACACATCTTCCGATGTAGAATCTGCGGCTGGTCTAGAAATAAAGTCCGTCTTCGGCTTTGGAAGGCCGATAAGAGGTCTATGCAGAAATGCCACAGCAATAGAAACGCTACTTGCGGAATTAATGACCGATTCAGAAGATACGGCACTAGAAAGGATGACATGGGGATCATTTACAGACTCCTGCGCATTCGGCTTCCTCTTGATTGGTTGGAAGGCCTGTACCTAATACAGCGTCCGTCCGCCTTAGGCATAAGTTGTTGCTGTTGATAACTTTCTAACGGACGAGGAGAATTCAACAAGAAAGGGGCTGCGTCGTGCTCATAGGGCTTGCAGGAGTGTACCTGGAGCCGAGACAATAAATCAGCTTTCTTTGGCTTTGGCAACTCAACCTTAAAAGAATTGAAATTCAATGTGTGGAGTGTCTTAAAGCCTTCCTTTGCGTTCCTTATAAATGTACGCAACTCGGCTTCAGCTGGTCGACAGGTCCCTTACAGTTGTTATAACAGACCGACATTATGAACAGAAATGAATATACAGATCAACATTTTAAAGTTAACAACAAAGAAGTTCAAAAGCTGCCCTTTTACATGTTAACGCTTATACTTTGAGTTCGAATTTGCATTTACGGAAAATGCAAAAGGAAGCCCGTAAACATATTTTTTTCCGAGCCTAGGTAAAACACAATTAAAAAAAACTCGAACACTATCTTGGAAAATTAATTTAAAACGTTAAAAATCAACGGTAAAATTAAGAAACCAGATTTGATCTATAGCGGTTATTTTTTTAGTTACAAGCAGCCGGACTTGTTGCGTGCGAAACTCAGACTCAGACAACAGCCTCCCGCTCAAACGGCCGAGGGGCTCTGACATATGACGTGCGACAAGAAATGTGAAAACCAAAAAACCCAAACTCGCCCACTCACTTTCAACTAAAAGGAAGACGAACAATAAACGACTAACATTATCTACTAGCTAGATGCGTTAGCAAAGACTTGTTATTGGTATCAATAGAGTTATTAATGGAGAGATTTCAAAGAGATTTCTATAACTATTATAAAGTTTCATGCAGAGCATCATTTAAGTTACAATGCTAAAGATAGATTTTATCATAGTTTCTAGCAGTTCTACGAGAGACAGAAAAATGAATACGGGTCATCATTATCGGAGATCCAATTTCACCGTTCATTAGCTTATGTGTAAAGATAACATAAAACATAATTCTTTGGTTTTCTAAGACTAGAAGGTTGATTAACAGAAAACTACTTGAATAAGAAGGGTCCCAATTCACACCAAGGAGGGCAAACAGCAAACATTTTTTTAACAAACTTAATGCGGTCCTGGTGATTATTGTATTGAGGAGACGAGACACTCGATGAATACTCCGAAAATGGTCGGACTAGCGAAATATACAGAAATTTAGTTGTATAAGGATCATCGAATTTCTTCAAAAAACGTTTAATAAATCCTAAGAAACCCACTGTCTTATTGACATTAGTTGAAATGTGTAAATCAAATGTTAATTTATGGTCTAAAAACACACAAGTCTACTTCAGTATCGATCCGATCAAGGGACCGATTAAGAAGATCGATGTCTGAAACAGTATGCACCGCCAAAGCGAAATGACTTTGCACTTAGAACAGTTGTGATTTATCAAATTGACTTTACACCAACATTGGAAAGCAGTAAAGTCATCTTGCAGCCTTAAGTGGGAGGAAGAATCTTTGAAGGAAGAGCAAAGTTTAAGATAAGTACACAAGAATGAGATTGTTGATAAATAAGGTTGGCGAAGATGACCGAGGGGCTACTCAGCGGTACCCCTGATATAACCTTAAGTGGCTTACAAAAAGCAATCTTGAACGAGCAACTAAATAGCGTGAGAAGTGTGTGGACCTTCCTGAGTTTATGTACTTCGTAGAGTCTACATTTTATATTTTTTAAGTTTTTATTGAGCTTATTGAGCCTATTGAGCTTATTGAGAAGAGTTTTGTAAAACAAGTAACCAAAAACTACGAATTGATCAATTCATAAAATCGAATTCATTTAATTAATATATATGACAAACCACCTTAAATAATTCCTAACTAAACATCTACCAATTTTTTTTTTAGCGTACTCTGATGGTCACTTATTAGTATTTTCCGACACCCACTTGGATATTTTCAATACGCAAACATCGGACTGGGTACAATCTATTGGTCTTAAGCAGTCTCTTCCTCTAAATAATCTCGGAAACGTTGTATTAGCTTCTATTAACGATACACCGTTAATTGTTTACTTGGCCAATATTCACACAAGTAAGTAATATTTTATACTTATAAATTATTGGATATGTTTGAAAATATAACAATAATGGTAGTTAGCTTCTCATGTGCTCAGCACGTTTTAGTAGTTTTTCAACGAGCTGTGTGTTGTGATTGCAGCTTTCCGATAAGCAGCTTTCTCATTGTACTTGGAAGAGGCGCTTTGGACACACAAAGCCGTGTGTGTATCTTGGCTGCAGCAAGATAATGGTCAGAATCGATAATAGGACCCCGACAAGATCGAACGTCGAGCATGATGAATGCATGCCTTGCAGTGATCACAACATGATCGATCTGGTTCCGGGTTAATCGATTGGGAGACAGCAGGATGCCTTGTGAATGTTAAGATGACGGAATTTGGTACTAATAACTACCATGTTATGCACTGCAGCAAAGCCAACTAACTTTAGACCATTGCCCGAGGTGGTCTCGTGGACACTAAATCGGCCTACTGTTGCACCAAAGATTACTTCTCGCCCTACCTTGGCATTGAAATCACCAAGAAGGATCTTTATGTCATGAGCTGGGCAGTGGCCGTAGGCACGGTAGAGCTCCGCATAGAAAGCATCTTTGGCAACGTCGTGCGTGCGCGCAGATCAGACTGATGATGAAGAATTTGGCAGTAATCCGGATCGTTGCCAGTGTCTCGTTTTTTGGCAGGCAGTCAGGGACACGACGCCGTAACTTTGCGTTAAAAACGAAGCCACAACAAATTCATGCCGTTCCGGGTGGTAGCTGTGGTATATATCACAGTTGTTCTTTTTTATGCTGGTCTGGACTATCCATCGCATTTTCTGGATAGAAGTCACATATATTAATATTATACTATCATATAAATATTAAAAAAGGGTAATCACCAGTTGTGATAAAGTGATAAATTATAAATCGCAAACTTCAATATTTTATCCCACAACAACAAAACACATGACAAGAAGTTTATCGCATTTCAATGCTTTAAGTAAAATTTTTCAACGAGCCGATACAAATCACGTGTTTCGATATTTTTAGTTTTAATATATATGGCCACGCTATCAAACCTGGTACCTAATGCGACACCCTACAACGACCTTTCGAATTGTTAATCTCCTCGAGGTGATCACATTCGGAAGAGCTTAATGTCATTTCGGTGGCAGGATTCAATTGCTCTTAAATCTTCCATAAGATGGTGCATGTCTGAACTGTTTATATGCTCCACAATATTTGGCTTGGTGTTTTATTTAGCATCGTTGCAATCCAACTCATAAAGGGAAACATAAAAACTTTGCTAAATCAATTGCTGTTTTACGCTGTACTTGGGAGTTTGTATTTTTATTTTTATTTGACAAAAAGAAAAAACCTAGCATGCTGTGTGTTTATTATTTTCTGGATATTTATCAACGTCTTCGACAAGTGGCATTTAAAGTTTTTCTATCGCCCCACTGTTTTTTTTTCGTTTTTACTTTGTATTTGCTCTCTGATTACGAAATTTTTGTTAACTTTTATCGACAATCGCGTTCCGATTCACCTGTTTCGCTCTTTTCTTGTGCATTTGCTTATGTGTTGCTCGTTCATTTTGTAACGGCGTTCATTTGTTGGCTGATCCTGTTAAATATAATAAATTATTATTATTATTTCTCTGTACGGACGATTCTCTGGACCTCTGGAATCTATGCCTATCCCGGTCAAGGGTAAGACGAGTTCATTGTTCAATAGAAGATTCTCTATCTATCTGGTTCATTGTTCAATAGAGGATTCTCTATCTATCTTTGCCTATTTCGATCTAAATTTATACCGGCCACTGTGTTCCTCACTTTTAACTGACGATTCTGTATCTCTTACCAAACGTATTCTTTTTGCATATTTTATGCTACAACCTACAGTAGTTTTAGTATTTATTTGCGAACGAGTATGGTTTTGTTCAATAATAGTCAGGCGATACATATTATAAAATGCATACAAATATTAGACTAGAATATAATAAACTAAATAAATTTGTCTTCTAGGAGTTTTCCGACAAGAATCCCGGTAAATCAGGTCGTCGGGCTGCTCATTATTTTTCTGATGTAAGCGAACCTGAAGGCAGTGGATGGACATTTGTTGTAGACCAGTTTCGATATACCCTCATATTTGCACGCCTTAAAACATAACGGCTTAACAGCTTCCTGGAAAAGCATAGGCAAGGTGTTTCATATTACGGAGAAATTCTTCCATGTGCTGTTGAGCGCTATGTTTGCATAGACGATTTGATCATATCTCATCTTATTCTTTTAAAATATTTGATCTTAGCCTTAAGTCGTGGATCGTGGATTGATCCTCAAAACTCTAACTTTTCTGCACAAGATTTTAATAACTGAAGAACCTCAATACCTTTTGGAAAAACTTACACTTGAAACTTCCGAGCTTACTCATAATCTTATATGCCATAGGTTTAAAGTATTCTCATCTTAGTTTTACATAGCAGCTCTTTGACTATGAAATCTTGAGAGAAGGCACTCAGTTTAGGTCTAAGCTCGAAGACTATCTAAAATTGCATCCCTGAAATATAATTTCTAAGCTTAAGATCAATAAAAATATAATTTTTAAGCTTAAGATTAAAAATAAGTAATAACAATAAATAATAATTTATAATATTATTAATAATAATGATAATTATGGTTTTATTTTATAAGTTTTATTGGTTTATAATTTTTCACTAAAATGTTCAATAATTAATCATTTAAATGTGACTGGCGCATTTATTTATACGTAGTTAATGTTTGTAGCTCTAAATTAAAAATTCCATTTTTCAACAACATGTGTTTTGAAGCTCATGTTCTGGGTGAGTGTTTCTCCCAGATACTTAAAGCTGGTGACTTTTCGGAGAGGTTGGGTAACAGCTACCTCTCGTTACCTGCGTTTATTGCCAAGTCCCAGGTATACCAGTGCTCTTGCAGTGTGTTCAGCACCCTTTGAAGTATGCTGGGACTATCCGCCAGAATAACCATATCGTCTGCATAAAGAGCTTTAATCTCTTGATTGTTGATAATAATACCTCAGCGGTAGTCAGGATAAGATATTGTCTATATCTAGAGCGAAGAGAAGCGGTCTTAAGAGACAAAGCTTTTTTTTTGCAAAATTGTAAAATTCGGCACAGTTTCTAACTAGACTGCTTGGTTGCTCTATGAATATATAAAAGAGACTTGAATAGTCTTGTGAGAGGATCCTCCATTCAGTTGCCAAAGAGATTTGCTGTCGCTTACTTCAGAGATATCGAATTCTATGCTAATATAGTAGGCACTCTGCTTGCCTTTACAGTTCTTTTTGAAATCGTTATTTGCTCTTTATGATTTCCCTTGCGCCTTTGCATTCGCTATCGAAACACGGTTTGTTAAAGGATGAAGTATGGCAGCGTTGCATACAATTATACGCTTACGTTAGAGCGTGCGTGATGCATTCTGTGTCGAATCCATGGTAAATGCAATCATTCAGCGTGTATCTTGATCCACCTGAGTTTGAGGAGTAGGGCATTTTTTTCTCTTGGGTTGCCTGAGAAATTTGTAGTGATACGTTGATTACTAGCGTCATGTGTTCGGAAAAATTTAGGGTTTCGCACATCTCCAGCAGCTTCAGATCTTTATTATTGATTTTGTATCCCTTCATTACGGGTTCAGAATGCGACGCGGTGTCCGGGCTTTCGGATAGTGCTTGATGTTCTATTCTACCATTACAGACGCCGATGTTCATAACATTTTCGCTGCCTATTTGCATGCAAAAGTTCTACAGGCTGTCAAAATCAGCATTCCAAATATTGTAATTGATAAAGACTGTTTTTTAACTGGCCACGATTTGCGAATCGAGATGTTGGAGTTTACTGAGTTTCATAATTATTAAAATTACTCTTAATAAAGGTTTCGAATACACAAAAAAAAAAAAAAAAACAATGTCGAAATCTGCTATAAATTTAAAGTACATACTATATATTTACTATTATATAAGCCTGGTATATTGTACTATAATATCTTAATTTTATTGTATTTCTGACGGTACACATAATAAGTGCTAAAAAAGACGGCTTTTTCTTGGCATCGGCTGAGTGAGCGCTGGAAATTGTACGCGTACAGACTGCTAACAAGCTCGTTTAGCGCTGACATCCCATCTTCGCCGTCGTATAAAAACGATCTTGTATGTTGAGATAGTGGCTACAATTTACAAGCAAAGTGTCGCCTCGAATGGATGTTTTGAAATCTTCATGTTTGGGAATAGCCTTTTTAATAGCAACCAATTTACGGATCCAGTACGTAGACGCTTGGGGAAGAATTTGATGTGCCGTGGCTCCTAAGGATTTCAATTTATTATAGGACTTCAGTACATTTATCACATCCTGAGCAGAGTGAGGACTACTGTGCCAGTGTTCTGCTTGCTTGAGCTGAGACTCCAAGCAAACGTTATTATTTTAAGTAAAAGTGCACAATTACAATTTTTTATTTGGCTTTTCTTGCAGGGCACCATTTGGTGTTCCAATAACAACAAAATACGAGCCCCCAGATGAGAAAAACAAAAAAAGTCAATAGTTTCTAAAAGAATTTTTAAGCTTTATTTTTGGCTTAATTTCAGAGGTGACCTTGCAGTTTTGATCATTACTCGAAAAGGCCGCGGCCGATTTTCAACATTTTAAGGGCATTTAGACTCGCAGCTATGTAATTTTGAATTGAAAAAATTGTTTTTTGTTTGGTATTTTTTTAGATTTATCGACTTTAAAATTCAAGGAAAATTAGCATCTATTTAGTATTCGATAAATGTACTCGAGGTCTTATACCAAACATTTTCAAGCTAGAAAACTTTTTGAACAAATTTAGGCTTTTTGTTCTTTGAATGTATTCCTTTCGCTTTATTTGATAATGATAAAATCAGAGGTCACAGGCAAATGATTTTTATAATCGTACTCTAGTAGAGTAAATGAGTATATTGTATTCGTGCAAATTTATGAAACAGGCAAAAAGAAGCGTTTCCGATTGAATAAAGTAAATATATTCTTGATCATAATCTACAGCGGACTCGATCAAGCCATGTCCGTCTTTCCGACTGTGTGAACAAATAAATCTCGGAGACAATAAGAGCTAGAGTCACCAAATTTGGAATGTAGACTTCCCTTGTGGGGGCCGCCTCCCGCCCCCCAAATCGCTAAAAACATTATATCTCCCACAGTTTTTGACACATTTATGAAGCTCGCTCTATATATGTATAAGCAAATAATCTACCAATTTGCGATTTCATTATGATTGGGTTATACTTGTAGACAAAATCATAACAATTGTAAAAATTTTTATGAGAGCACCCCAAACGAAGCTTCATAGCGCGTTCTCAAAAAGGACTCAAATAAGCATTCAAACATGAAACCCCAACAACCGTGTTGTGGGGTTCGCTCAGGTTCTAGCTGTTGACGATAATTGCGAATATGTGCAAGTCTCTGTGCAACGACGCCAAGATCTTAAGACCATTAACTATAACAATGCCAAAGGTTACTGAAATCAGTCGACTGTTGTGTTTCATAAATGACATTACTATAAGTAACGATTCTCTCAAAATTCAATGCGAGGATAGTGATACATACAGCAAATTGATAAAGGCACGTGGATATGTTTGTAAGGCTTGTGAAAGGCATTGTAAACAAGAAGAAGAAGTTTTCGGACCTCTTCGTGGAACTGAAGCCAAAGGAAAATAACGAGGAAGTGTACCTTTTAAAGATTATAGGGCCTCAAAATATTATAATAGAGGTACCTAATAAGCAAAAGGATATTGTCCAGTGTCACAGGTGTCAAAAGCACGTGCACGAAAAATTACTGCTTAGACATCAGCCAAGACCTAGGCAACAGCAAAGTCGCTCAAGAAACAGGCTGCAAAAAGTCGCTCCATTAAGCTTGCAAGGTATATTAGTACTAGTAGACAACGTGAGGCACAAATATCAAGCAGCTACGGGCACAGTCAAAAGCCTATACAAGACAAAGATAGCTCAAGAAACTGCATCTAGTACTTGTCTTGAAGAAAAGATTGACGTTCTTGTCAGCATGACGGGAAAGCTAAGCTAAGCAGGGAACAAGATAATGATCCTTTCCAAAGTCAGAATCAATACTAAATATAGTAGCATGGAATGCAGCAGGAGTCTAACAAACTCCTTAACTAGAGACTTTTGCTGCAATAATTTCGTTACTCTAGCTCTTATAATCTCCGAAATCTAGGTGTTCATACAGACTGGCATAGCTAGATCGACTCGGCTGTTTCCCTTTATCAAGAACATACTCACTTTATGGGTTCGGAAACGCTTCCATTTGCCAGTTACATACATTTGCAAGAATAGATTATAATCGGTTACTCTACTATAGTACGAGGGTAAAAAAAACAAAAGTTCTGCATGCTTTTGAGTGTGTCGAATATTAAAGAATTATAGGCGATAATTAAAAAATGCACTATCTGCACATATCATGTCGGGTCGGAAAAAACTTTAAGCCATTAACGATTTATATTATTTACTAGGTTGATGAGTTGATATGTTTTATTTGAGTTATGGGAATTATTAATAGAGGTAAAGTTAAAGAGATTATTGTCGTTAGAGCACAGGACACGAAAAGGTTCATGCAGGAGGTAGTTTACATTACAGTGCTGAAGATAGATAGAGGAACATAATTTCTAATAGTTCTACGAGGGGCAGAAAAACTAATCTGGATCATCTGGAGAGTCAATTTCAGCAATAATCAGCTTATGTATAAAGATAACCTTAAGCATACTTCCACGGTTTATAAGAGCTGGAACATTTGTTAGCAGAATCCCACTTGAATATAAAGGGAGCGGGCTATTGCTGTACCAATTCAAACCACGGAAAGCAAACAGTAAACATTTCTTTTGAACAGACTCAATGCGATCTTGGCGATGTGTACTCTAAAATAGATCGGACCAGAGAAGTATGCAGTAATTTAGTTGTATAATTCCTTCGACCATCGCTTAATAAAACCCAGAACACCCACAGCCTTATTGACGGTAATTGAAATGTGTAAATCGATTTTCAATTTAGGGTCTAAAAGAACACCCAAGTCATCAACATGCTCGATGCGATTAAGGGGCATATCATTAAGAAGGTACGAAGCGGAATGCTACGACAAAATGACATAACTTTGCATTTAGAACACTTCAGATGTAGTAAGATGACCTGACACTACGATTGAGGAGCATTAAGGTCTTCTTGCAGCCTAAAGTGGGAGTGTTTGAAAATAATTAAAGTTTAACGTCGTCAGCGTACATTAGTACACGAGATTGGGATATTACCTGAGGCAGTTCGTTGTCGTTGTTGTAGCCGATCTGGTGTCTGCACTTATGTACAGGGATGACATGTAAATAGAGGACAAACACAATTGAAAAATAGAAAGAGACGTCTAAGCAACCACGTCCAAGCCAAGGATGATGGCAGCCTCGAATGGATTGGTCCAGAGAGCTTAAGGGGAAGGTGAGTGGGAGGTAGAGGAGCGACGGGAGCCAGAGGTCCGAAACACCGGCGTTAACTCTGGCCATGTAGCTCGTTAGAGCTAGAAACCTAGAGTGCCCCAATCTCAGCTGTGTCAAGGTGGGTGGAACGAGGAAGGGTAGCTTCCACCTTATAGGTGAGTGGTGGTCTGCCTTCGAGCACAAAATTGGCAAGGGCTCTGCTGAGTGCTTCCACGGACTCGGGGTGGACCGATTTAAGGCCAGCTCTGATGTTCCCAGGAGTGGCGTGATCCAACAGGTGATCCCCGCCATAATCCGGAGGTCAGGTCTGACTGGGTTCCTAATTGCCGACATTGGCGGCCTGGTGGCTAAGTGATTGGGGTGGGAGGACAGCTGGCACGTAAGGAGGAACTGTTTGGTCGGCATCTCACAGTCTTCACACACAGGGAACATCTTCACTTCCTGGTGGAGGTTTTCAACGTGACATGGCATGCCGTTGCTGTTGTTCTTCCCCAGGTACTCCCGGCCAAAGCTTTTAGCACCTTGTTTCTGCCCCATACTCGTTTAGCTACTCTTTCATCGTGCTTCGCAAAAGAAAAAGGCAGTCGTAATTGACTCCGAGAATGTGTGCATATCGTTATATTCTTTTAGTTCAGATATTGTAAGTGTGCTTGAATTTCAATTCTAAAGCGCGACACCGCCGAACTAAATTATTTGTCCTTCTTGACTTAGTTAAGGAGAGTTTTTCATATAAATATTTCGGTTCCTTACGCGCTATAATTCTATGCAAATGAGGGTTCTAAGTTTAATCCGTGATATTGAGAATTTTATTTGCATACGTCGTTATGTTCTCTTATTTTTATGTCAAAAATATATCGTGCTATGCTCTTAAAGGCTACTTTTAATTTGTTTTGGCTGGTCGCATCACACTTACCGAAAATTTCAATACCATAAAATAATGAGGGTGTCAAGTATGTCTTAGCAATAAGAAGTTTGTCTGTCAAATGGAAGGAAATGTTGTGATATTTTTACATACATCGAGAGCGTTTCGGTGATTTTTTTGATTCCGCATGATGGGTCTATGATGTTCTATGAATGTGAATGTCTGTGAACGTGGAGCCTCATAAAATAGATAAAAACCAACTTTGGTTTAATTTGGATGAAATACACACATGTGGTGTTCCTTCAGAAAAATCGGCTGTATGGGGCCTATTTTGTGTTCACTTCGAAAAATGGGGTCTATAGGGTTCTATGATGTAGTTGCCCGACCTGAATAAAACTTGGTAAACAGATGTAAGGCATCCTAAAATGAATACAAACAATTAAGTTCGATTTGGATGATTTCTTTATTCCAAAGAAATCGATTCTATGCGGGCTATATGATATAGTGACCCGATCCGATCAAATATGGTCAGTTTATGTAGATCACATAATTCCCAAATTTGGTTCAATTCCAATGAAAAACAAAAAAGCTATGAAATAAAAACACTAAAATGAGCGGTAGTTTGTATGGGACCACCATAAAAAGTGGGCGTGGCAAAAAATAAAACCAAGTTGACTTGGATACATATTTATTACAAATGAAAGTCCAAATTTGAAGTCTCTCTCTATTACAGTTTTTAAAGATCTAGATATTCATACATCCAGACGGACAGGCGGACGCAAATGGTCGGAAATGCTTCCTTCAGTGCCTTAATGACAAAATTTATACACATTCAATTTTGTTGTGAATATTATTAAAAATGCCGTTCTAAAAAAAACGATTTTCTTTTAAAAATATGTGTGTATGGAGGATACATTAGTTAGGTTTCCAACGGTGTACAAATTTTTAAAATCGGCCATGTCATTCATGAGTAACGGCGTAAAATCCTTTTTATCGATAAATTTTGGTTATTATAGATGTTTAATTTGTTTCAAAACCCCTTAACAAGAAAAGAAGGCTATCTTCTGGTAACCGAAGCTTACGTACCCTTGCAAATTCAGATGAAATTTGGTCAGCACACGTGGAGGCTTCTAAAATACTCATGTACGAAATTTAGTTTAATTCTGATAAAAAACAACCAAACCAACTGTACAAAGAGTTTATTCCCAATCGGTCAGTTATATGGGGACTATGTGACATAGTGAAAGAAGCCTATGGCGAAAATGACAAGTCGATAGCTTTAAAACTGAGAGACTAGTATGGACAGACAGGTGGACATAGCTATATCGATATATATATATATATATATATATATATATAATATATATATATATTTATATATATATAAAGTATATATATTCGAGATCAGCATAACAAGCCGAATCAATATATATATATATATATATATATATATATATATATATATAGTTATTAGATAATATCGAAATACATTTATCGATTTCTCAGTAAATTGCTATATACCGATACCTATAGATCTTTTTCCAAGCTGATATGTACCTCTTGACCTTCCCCAGGACGATATTAGCATATTGTCACATATACGAGGCCTTGGGACGGATTAGATAGATAGTTATTATTATTTACTAAATTTGTTGATATGATTGGAACTGTTACTATTAGATTGACGAAAAATGAGGCGTTAAGCCGACAGGCAGGTGCAAATGTTTTATGCGCTGTCTATGAGATGCTTGCACTAGCGTAGTTGTAAGGTAATTTGCCGTCTCAGTGATGCTAGATTGAAAAAGGCTGAACTCCTTAGTCATCGCGGTCGGTGCTATTAACAGAAATCGGCTTCGGGTTAGCCTTGGCTTCTCTGGAACGCCAGGATTAACAAAAAGTCATGAACAATTCTTTCTTTCTTTCTGTTGGATGAATATTAGTATTAGTATTAGTGATAATACTTATTTATTTTATTGTTTTAATATTGGAATTGTGATATTAACAGTCTATTTACATGGTTTCTTTCTAATATTTTTTTTCTTTAAGCTTTATTATTAACTTATTATTTGTTTATTTTCTTTTAGAAGGATTACTGGAAACACGTGATGGAAATCGAAGAGGACATACCAATATAAAAAAAAAATTTTCTATAAGAGAAATAAATAAAACAATTAAAAGGTAAGCAAATGTTTGGCCTATTATGCCTAATTTTATTATTTGGCCTAATTTTAGCCTAGTAGTAAATGAACGATAATGCATCATTGAAAATGGCCGAATTGTTTTCCAAATATTCTGCATGAAATGAAATATACGGGGGTGTCACATAAAACTCGAGAGAAATTCGGTACGATTTGTTCGCAATTCGCTTGATTAATTCCTCGGTGTCACGGAACTTCGAGATATTTCATTCTTTTAACTTGCAATTTCGAATTTCTATCGAAAAACTCCGCGCAATGTGAATGCCTTAATAGGATTGTCAATAGCTTGGTTATATTTTTCGTTCCACTTATATTTTTGTTTGTAATGATTAAATTCAAATGTAATTAAACAAACCAATTTGCAACTTTTAATTTTTTCAATGGCGCGCCCAACTTTTTAGCAGCACTGATAACTCTGCTATTTCCAGCTATTTATTTTACAACATTATGAAAAGCAAACGCACTTGTTTTTCTTAAAATTCGAAAAATTACGGTTGCACGTTAATTTGCTATAGAATTTCTTCGAAAAAGAAAAATGCAAAAGGAAACCCCTAGAAGAAAGCGCTTTCGGTATTTCCGAACCGGTTTTTTGTTCAGACACAACAAAGTCCCAATTTTAGTTATTTCCTTTTTTCTACCCGATACTCATAGATTAGGGGAAGATAATTTTCATGCAATATTTTAACTATTTGTATTAACATTTCCTCTATAACGATCGATAAGACAAGCATATGTCGCTATGCAGTATCTCTTTATGATATTACCGTCTTAGGAAATCTGCTCAATGTTACATTTTTAGTCACAAAACTTTAAGCTCATGCGTGTAAAAAAAATTCAAAAGCAAACATCATTGTCTTAATTGAAAATTAAATAGCAGCCATTATTTATTATTATATAAATAGAAAAGCCTGTATGCATGAATAATTGTCATATTCATTAGCTTTAAGAAATCGTAAGGGTTTTCAAATCGTTTGTAGCATTTTTTTTATTTTCTCTAATCTGAGGCCCCATATGTATCAGAAAAAAGTAGATATGGTAGATGATACTATAAAAAAGTTACATTTTGTTAGTGTTGTTACAAAGAACTTACCCCAGCCCCAACGGATGCGACAATGGGATATTCTGACATTTAGTCGATTTTTTTTATTATCTCTTTCAATAGCAATGGCCATTCAAATTTTACAATAAAACTTAAATGAATTTATAAATAACTATCAGGAACTAATATTCATATTAAAGAAACACAAAACACAGATGCATTCAGAAAAACACACAACAAAAAAGCAAGGTCGGTATAGTCGATATTCCGACTATAAGATACTCGTACTCTTTATTTTATATTCGACACACTCGAAAGTATGAAACACTTTTAAAATTAAAAAAAAATTTTTTTTTTTGGCCCTCATAAGTCCTTGTGCGAATTGCATGAGGTTTGGCTCTCTTTATATATATATTTGTGTTGCTAATGTGCTATTTATGCAATGTACGGATTAAACACTTCTTAAATAATATAAACAAAAATAAAAAAAAAAATTTTTTTTTGGTGGTGGGGTGCTCTTATTCAAAAATACTTTTTTTTACGATTTGTCTACAAATATTATCCGATCTTAATGAAATTTGGCAAATTGGTAGATTATATGCAAAAACATATGCAAACAGAGTTTCAACTAAATCTAATATAAGGTTTTTATCGATTTGCGGAGGCGGAACAATATTTTAAAACAAACTGCTCTGACGTCCCAAAATGGAGTCTATATACCAAATTTGGTGACTCAGATCTAGGTGTTCATATGGACGGGCGGACGGACAGACGGACATGGCTAGATCGACTCGGCTGTTGATGCTGATGAAGAATATATTCTTTATGGGGTCGCAGACGCTTCCTTGTGCCTGTTACATACATTTGCACGAATACAATATACTCGTTTACTCTACTGGAGTTCGAGTTTAACAAGAAAGCAATGGCGTAAGGGCTTCTAAAATTGATATTTACCATATTTGGTTCAATTTGGATAAAAATCAACCAATTTTTCTGTATTAAGAGTTGATTCCGAATCGGTCGGTTATATGGGAGCTATATGACATAGTGACCCGATCTGGATCAATTTTGGTTAGCAGATATATATGGAAGCTTTATGATATACTGATCCGATCTTTATAAGCTATGGTCAGCACACGTGAAGGCATCCAAATCTGACATACTAGGAGTTCATTCATAACTTAGCTAACTTTTTTTGTAAACGGTTCGCTTGTGTTTCATTCATAAAACGCTAAAGCCCAAATCTAAAGCTATGTGGTGAAATAATTGCGTTGAGAGTAGAATATATGTGAGTTGCAAATGACTTCTCTTTAAAAGAACGTTCAAGCTAGCATTAATACAAATTGAGTTCACAAGATCAGTGGGTGAAAAGATACAATATATACAGAAAATGAATACATATAAATAATGTATGGGATGCTATAAAAGGGTGAAGTCCAAACAACCAAAACTAAGAGGGTCCAAGCCCCACCAACTTACATTTAGACCAAGATCCCTGCAACCCCATTTCTTAAAAACAATATGTCGTCGAATCGTGCTGCCAAGTCCGGTTTCGACGCTGAGTCTTAACGTAAAATTAACTCAAAATATAGTGAGGAGTTGGCCCAGGACTCACTGGAATGGATTAAGATTGTGACAGAAGAGCCCATTAATAGCTCTGGTGATACGGACAACTTCCTGGAAAGTGCTCAAGCATAGCGTTATCCTGCGCAACTCGCCCATGACCTGCAGCCTGGCGCAATCAGGCAAATCAATGAGAGCAAAGTGACGTTCAAGTGCATTTAGAACAGTTCAGCTTTTTTGGAGTGCTCCAAGAACTTTGGTGTGCCCACACATTAGACCTTCCAAGGTTCGAGAGGTTGATATCTAGACCGCAAAGTTTGTCATTAGGCGGCCGATTCACAAGGTCGCACCGCTTCCCATTCGGAAATTTTCTTATACTTTTCTAGATCATTTCAATGGGCGGAGTATGTTTGAACTTCACCCTTTTATAGCGTCCCAAATAATTTTTATATGTATTAATTTTTCCATATATATTGTATCATTTCACATACTGTTCATGTGGACTCAATTTGTATTTATGCTTAAACTGTAACTTGGCACTTAGAGCGCTCTTTTAAACAGAACTCATTTGCAACTCACATATGTTCTGCTTTCAACTCTCAAAGCAATTATTTGACCACATAGCTCTACTATCATTACATTGTACCAAACTGCATAATCTTCTAAAGCACAGCTTTTTTAAGCATTTGTACTCGTGCCTTTTTCTCTCTGCAAGGGCAGAGCACGTACAGTGGTGTTGTTATGGGATGTATACATACTGCCTTTTCAATGGAATATTTGGTCGGTGAATTCGACGGAGACGAACCGTTTACAACGAAAGTTAGCTAAGTTACACTTAGTATACACAACTTTTTTGCTTTTCATCCGAATCGAACCAAGTTTGGTAGATGTCAGGTTTGGATGCCTTCACGTGAGCTGACCATAACTTATAAAGCTCAGTATATCATATAGCTCCATATATATGAGACCGATTCTGAATGAACTCTTAGTAAAGCAAAATTGTTTGTTTTTTTTATTGAACCAAATTGAACCAAATTTGGTAAATGTCAGTTCCAGGAGCCCATACGTCTTCTGACCAAAGTTGATCCAGATCGAGTCACTATATCATATAGCTCCCATATAACCGACTGAGTCGGAATAAATTCTTAATACACAAAAACTGGTTGATTTATGGTTGATCCGAAATAAACCAAATTGGGTCTTGCCAGTTTTAGAAGCCTCCAAGTATGCTGACCGATTTTCAACCATAATGTTGAGTTTGTGCACAATTGCAGAGGGTGTTATAGTTTTATCACGATATTTGTAACGCATAGAAGGAAGCACATCCGAACCCATATAGTATATATTTTCTTGATCAACATGACATGCCGAGTTGTTATAGCCATGTCCGTCCGTCTGTTTATCCGACTGTTTCTATGCTGAAATTTTTACCATAGACTTACTTCTTCTACCATGTACTTGTTTCCATTATCGTAAATAAAGCTGTGGGTGTTCTGGGTTTTATCAAGCGATGGTCGAAAATATTTGATGATCCTTATATAACCAAACTACTGTATACTTCTCTTGTCCGACCTATTTTAGGTGTCCACAATACAGAAATCACCAGGCATTGAGTCTGTTCAAAAGAAATTTTTACTTATTGCTCTCCGTGTGTTGAATTGGGACACCAATAACCTCCTCCCTTCATATTCAAGTAGGCTCCTGCTAATAAACCTTCCATCTCTTGAAAATCGTAGAATTATGCTTAATGTTATCTTTATACATAAGCTGATTAATGGTGATTAATTAGTCTTTAATTAGCCAAATCAGTTTTTGTGTTCCTCGTAGAACTACTAGAAATTATGTTCCTATCTATCTTCAGCACTAAAACTTAAACTATCTCCTGCATGAACCTTCTCGTATCCTTTATTGTAACTATAATTAATCTATTTAACTTTATCACTAATAATAACTTCCTAAACTCAAACAAAACATCTATACTAACGCATCTAGCTAGTAGACAATGTAAATTGTTTATGTTTTGTTGTCTTTTACTCTCATTGAAAGGGAGCGAGCGAGTCCGCGTTTTTTTCCGTCTTCGCGATTCGTGTCGCTCGTTATGCGGCTGCGCCCCTCGGCCGGTTGGGCGGGAGGTGGGAGCTTCTAGCCTGTGCTTCGCGCTTAACAAGCCCCGTGGCTTGGTATCGTGGGGCCCCTTGAGCGTGCAGTGCATTGTACGTCAACGTCCCGATAGATGTAAGCTACTCATATGTCGAAATCGTCCACATCGGAGCACTATATCATACAGCTCTCATATAAGCGACATATTCGAATAAAACTCTTAGTACAGTCAATCGGTTGTTTTTTATCCAAATTAAACTAAATTTGGTAGGTGTCAGTTTTAGAAGCTTGTACGTCAAATGACCAAAGTTGATCTGGATCGGACTACTATATCATATAGCTCCCATGTCACCGACCTATTCGGAATGAACTCTTAATACACCAAAATTGGTTGTTTTTTATCTGAATTAAACCAAATTAGGTACATTTTATTTTAAAAGCCTCCACGAGTGCTGACCAAATTTCAACCGGAACGAGCAACTAAGTTTGTATACCCTTGCAGAGGGTATTGTAATTTTATCACGATATTTGTAACGCATAAAAGGAAGCACTAGTGTGTATATATTCTTCATCATTCAATATAGCCATGACCGTTTGTCCCTCTGTCTCTCTGCTTCTATGCATACTAGTCTCTTAGTTTTAGAGCTATCTATATAAAATCTTTACCATATAGATTTTTTTTTCTGTTTCTTTCTTTCGATCGTCTAGATCGGATCACTATATCATATATCTCTCATATAACAGACCGATTCGGTATGACCTCTTAGTACAGTCAAATTGGAAGCTATATGATACAGCTATATGATATAGTAGGCCGATCCGGATCAACTGTGGTCGTAGATGACGTAGAAGCTTCGAAAAGTTACATTTAATTAATTTGGTTGGATTTGGATAAAAATCAATAAAGGAAGGCTAGCTTCGGCTTGCCGAAGCTTATACACCATTTACATTGTAAATATATAACCGATCTAGATCAAATCTGTATGGAGTGAACACAAGGGATACAAGACGAAATTGATTTATTTTGGTTGAAAACAGAAAAGTTATGCACCTAAGTGCTCATTCCGGAAGAATCGGTTATATGGTAGCTAAATGATTTACTCAAAACAGGCCAGCTGACGTAGTATCTCCTCAAATGGAGGCAAACCGAATTTGGTTTGATTTGGATGAAAAATTGAAAAGTTATGCTCCTAAGTGTTCATTCCGGAAAAATCGGCTAAATGTAGCTATATTATATGACTGTCCGATTTTAATCAGATCAGGCCAGTGGACGTGGAGCTTATTCAAATGGATATAAGCCGAATTTAGTTAGATTTGGATGAAAAACAGAGAAGTTATGCTACTAACTGTTCATTCCGGAACCATCGGTTACATGGGAGCTATATGATATAGTTGTCCGATCTGGATAAAACTCGAACTTGACCAGCGTGCAGACAAAAGGAAGCATCTGGTAAAATTTTCAGCTTTGTAGCTTTTAGACTTCTGAGATCTTTGTGTTGAAACAGATGGACGGACAGACGGACATGGTTATATCGATTCCCCTTCTCATGCTAATCAAAAACATAAATTCTTTATATAGTCGGAAAGGCTTCCTTCTGTGCGTTGCAAACTTCCTGACGAAATTAATATACCTTTTTGTAGAAAGTATAACAACCAATTTGACTATACTAAGAGTTCCTTCCTAATCGGTCGGTTATATGAAAGCTATATGACAGAGTAGTGCGATTAGAAGCTTTTAAAACTGACATTAATTAATTTTTTCTATTTATATGAAAGAACTAATTTGACTGTACGAAGTTTTCATTCTGAATCGGTCGGTTATAGGAGAGCTATATGATATAGTGGTCCGATCTTGACAATTTTGCCATATGAGCATCTTACAGCAGTTGATATTTGCATATGTGTTGTGGCTGGAAAGATCAAGAGTTGTTCTAGATATTTTGAATGGAAGTAGATTCTTATTTAACTGTATGATTTAACAAACCTCTTTACCTAACTCCACCAGTGTCAGTTAGTAGCTTGACATAGTGCATCGGTTTGGCTTTTTATTTTTTATAATATATATTGCCGGAAACTACTCTATTCTCTTACATCAACAAAGAAAAACTTTATTTTAAATGTAAGAAATGTTAAATGCAAGAAGAGATTCGAACAGAAGTCCTCGACAAATGAACTAATGAACCAGTTCTTGCAATATTTAATCCAGAATATTCGATTGCATTGCATACAGATGCGAGTTCCTCCTCTAAGTCAAGACGAATTGTAGACCTTGGTGAAGCCATAAAGCGTTCTTGATCAGTATCTGCTGGGAAAGAAATTGTATGGCTCAAGTTGATTCCTTAACAAGAAATTCCATTCAGTTAAAGCCTTTATAAGCCTGAAAAATTTTTGGAACGAAAGTAAGATTGGCCGAGATTTAAATTAATTGGCTTTTGGTCGAATAGCAACTTCATTTAGATCTGATTTATATTGTCAGCAAACTCAATGCTGGTAAACTTGCTGAAGATTCGGCAAAGACATGTGAGTTGACAAACGGTTTATTGTTTCGCAAAACTTATAGGAATAATAGGTTCCGTTATTTGCCTTTAATACCATGAAAATTTAGATGGACGGTAATAAATGAAGTTCGTAAATCGATTATGTGCTTAGATTGGAAGAAAGCGTTTAAAAAAGTTTATACTATTGGTTTGATAAAATGCAAAGGTATGTACGAAAATTTTATGATATTTGCATCATTTTCAAGACTGTTAAATTTTTTTCGGGAAAAATTCTGGTAGAGCTTCAAGCCATTCCAAAAGCGAATATACCTTGCAACACATTACATGTTGATTTAAAACAAGTGAAAGAATATATCCTAAAGATGATATAATTGACAAAGCGTTAGCAAATATTAGTGGAACAGAGTTGAATTTGGAACGTTGATTCAATTTATAATGAATGTAAGCTGGTCAGATTTATCCGCTCAGAAGTATTGATGATCCGTTCAACGAAGGGGCTAGTCGAGACTTTGTGAAACGAAAAGGCTTTTGTGTGATTGTGTGATGAAGAGTCCAGGTTGGAACGAGGATTCAGGTGCGACTAATCCTTTCAGGGGGAACGAGGAGTCCAGTCAAAACCTTCTATGATGATTCGGGCAAAAAATAGATGATATTGTTGAGAAATGGAATTAGAGAAACGGTTATTGTCGAGAAATTGAATTGGAGAAATTGATATTGTTGAAAAATTGAATTAGAAAAGCTTGGTATAATTCAGAAATTGGTGTTGTTGAAAAAGTGGTGTTGCAGAGAAAGTTAGATTGAGTTAGAAAAATACAAATTTTGAGAGATTGAATATGCTAAATAGGATTTGTGAGAAATTGGATTCGAGGAATTTAATTTTAAGCATAGTGAATAGTATACTTGCTGCTTGCTCGCCCACCTACAACTCGCTATGAGTGTTAATGATAGTGAACTGGTTACTAATATTACCGTGAACTCGGATTTGAACCAAAACACCCCCTCAATTTTGACATATACATATATATTTATAAAATTTACAAAAACTGGGAATGTATCAATTTTGTCATGAAGCTTGCAGCGTTACAGAAGGCAGCATTTCCGACCATATAAAGTATATATTGTGACTAAGCAAGCTGACACTCAAGTCGACTAAAAGGATATAAATAGTCTTCAGCTAGAGTAGGGCATCCATAACACATTCATTAGTATAGTTTAATCTAGGTCATCAGAATTAATAAGTCATAGATTTAAGTTATTTAGGGGATAGGAAAGGGTCCCTCAACCAGAGAGCCTAATCCGGTCCTGAACACGCAAAGACTACCTGATGACGTTTGACACGCAAACTTGCTGAACTTTCGATCGAGAGACACACATGCTTTCATGATCGCTTTGTGCACTCCAAGCAAGCTTGGATTTCTCTAACTCCCAATCAGACGAATCGAGAGAGAGAGGGCCCGAGCATCGGCAAAACGAAGACGCTTTGGGAAGCAACGCAGGTAAAGATTACTATCGATAGTGAGCCAAGAGCCTGGATCAGTTGATTACCTGACTACCGCACGGCGCACGAGGCCAAGCTTCCGCCCGCAAGAGCGCTAGCTTTGTTCGCCCACCGGAATCCTAGAAACGCACGTCAGCAATCGAGATCAGCGGTCATATCGCGCAAGCAAAAAAAAAGCACACGGAATCGCCTATTAAGATCGCGAGTCCATACGATCTCCTAGCTGTTAAGCATCGCCCGCCAGCGTTCCGCGCCGCCAACTGACCAACCCCCTGCCACATCGCCGCCAAGTTCGCCTCCGCTCGAAATGCAGACCACGCACTTAGAAATTAGGGGTCAGCGTGTCCAAGGCGCAAATCATCGAAACCTGTTAGAATAGTGTAGGGTCATATCTATATATATTTAAACAGACAGACATTCATTTATATATATATATATATATATATATATATATATTGTTTGTTTATCTGTTTGTTTGTATGTTTTTTGTGGTCTGTTTAGTTGTCTGTTTGTTTGTCTGTTAGTTTGTCTATTTGTCCTTTGTAGGCGCCTGAACTATTAGACTGAAGTTTCTGAAATTTTTACTGTATACTAAAGGCGATAATAAAACTTCGTCATATCTTTGCACCTATTGGACTGATTGCAATGAACGATTACTGTATACTTATACAGACCAGGTGAAGGTCAAGGGCTATATATCGTTTTTGGAAAAATGGGCGTGGCACCGCCCCTCATATATTCGATTATACAAATTCTTCATATCTTTGCACCGAATGCAATGAAATTTGTACAATATGGTGGTATCGACTAGAAGAATATCAGGGGCTATATATAAAATTGGAAAAATGGGCGTGGTACCTCCCCTTCATATGGGCACCCATTCGACAGACTGTCAGGAAAGGTTGAGCTATGTATCGGTTTGGAATATCGATATATTGATAAATAAAGTTAACGCTAATAATTAGCGGTATATTCAGTTTCCGATATATCTCTTTAAATTGTGTTATCAGCATATGTCTATCGATGTATTGAATTATGGATATATTGTGCCGATATATCGAGTTATCGATATAGACATATCGATAAATTGAGATATCGGTATAGTTATATCAATATATTTATATCGACATATTGATTAATCGATATATGTATACTGATATATTGAGTTAACGGTTTATATATGTATATCGAAGTATATAAATACATTAAAACATTAAGTGAGTGATATATGTATATTGATCAATTGAACTATAGACATAGGTATATCTATAAATTGAGTGATCCGTATACGAATATCGATACATTGAGTTACCGATTTTTTTATATCATTCAATTGAGTTATCGATACATGTTTACCGATATATTGAGTTATTGAGATATGTTATCAATGGATTTATATCGATATATTCAGTTATCGATATATCGAGTTAACGGTATATGTATATCAATAAATTGAGCTGCTGATTTATGTATATCGATACATTGAGTTTCCGATATAAGCATATAGATCAATTGAGCTATCGATATATGTATATCTATAAATTATCTGTATATGTATATATTGAACTTTCGAAACGTGTATGTCCATATATTGAGTTATCGATATATATGTATATCGATAATTTGAGCTTTTGACATGTGTACATCGATATCTTATATTAACGATACATATCTTTCTATCTACATAAAGATATAGATAGAGCAATGAATATTGGTATCGGTATATATCAATACATTTTATCGAATTCTAGAGTACCATAGAAAAATCTGGTAGTTTGTAAAGCAAGACAGGCTATTATATAGTACATCAGAAAGTTAGACGCTACGCAACAGCGATAATCGTTTTTCTCAGTTTTTTCGTAAAGTTCCAAGTCTATCGACACTAGCGATGGTGGAGCACTATCGACTCGGCCTACCATCAATGGTGGAGCACTACCGACTCGGCCTACTATCGATGGTGCCGCACTGACGAGTGTTCGATAGTGCCATCGATGGATCTGTTTACACATCACTGAAATAAATTGGGCGTTTTTCTTCATTAACAAGATGGATTTTCCGTCAAATAAAACACTAATACTCAAATATTTGTGCATTCCGGCAACATCTGTGGAGTCAGGGCTAGTTTTTAGCAAGGCAGGACAAATAGTCTCGGACCGCAGAACACGTTTGAAAGAGGAGAATGTCAACGTATTGCTTTTTCTCAATCAAAATCTTTGGATTAATTCGTACAACTTACAACAACAAATAAAAACCTAAAAAGCACAAGCAAGTTGTCAATTGAAGTACGAATACTTTTATTATTTTCTATTTTTTAATTTTTGTTTTACCTTGAATTTATCTTGATAAATGATTTGTTTAAGTTTATATTCACTTTGCTTATTCTGAAGAATAATAAATATTTACAAAATAAATAACTACTACCAAAAATTTATGTTTTAATGTCATTTTATAATAACCGATTTTAAAGTCTTAATTGTTTCAAACATCGAGTAGGCAAAATTTTTAAATACTTAACTACGGTTTTTATATTGGGTATTATCGAGGCACTATCGAGGTCGCTATCATCCACTATCGATGGTTTTGGAAAAACTATCGGCGGCCATCGATGGTGCCCACTATCGATAGTTTACCACCTCTAAAGTCTATTCATGTCGAATTTTTGTTAACCACGTGGTAACTTTGCATTTTATTTTTAAATTTTTGTAATACAAAAGAAGAAAATTCTAGTAAGTTAGTGGTAGTAGACCTACGCTTCATTAAAACATGCTGAGCAAATAAAGTTATAGAACCACAAGAGTGTTTTAACTGTGAAAAATAAAAAAATTGCGACCACGCTTACATGGGGGTTCGTGGTTGATGTTTAGATAGTCGAGCGTGTAGTCTCTGCTTGCTCGCCCACCTAAGGACATTCAAATGCCTTAGTAACTCACAAATCTTATAACCAAGTTATGCAGCTACATGGCTACATGGTGGTTTCTTTAACGGCATACTGGCGAAATGGGAAAACAAACGCACTGCTAGAGACATGGAAAGTTTTGGATCTGACGGCAACCAAAGGAAAGTGGAATATCAATCAGTGTTTTCTGTAAGAGAAGTATTGGCATAACGAGGTATGATCTGTCCGATTTTGACTCTGAAGCTGAATGTTTGCTGTAATGATATCATCAAATGCTTTAAGGGCAATACGTGTTTTTAAAGACGTCGACTTGTGAGTGTTGTTGTTGTTGTTCACATGGATGATATTATGGTGGTGATATCTACAGTTGTGTTGTGCCTAGAAAGATCAAGAGTTGTTCTAGATATTTTGAATGGATTAGAAGATGCGAGCTGGAGAGAGAAGCCGAATCCAAGTGAAGATATTTAAGTAAGCTCCCCATATCCACCGGGGTCAGTTAGTAGCCTGAGATAGTGCATCGGTGTGGCTTCATGTTTTTGGAAGATGTGTGCCCGGAAACAACTCTATTCTCTTACATCAGCAAACCAGTTAATATAATCTTTTTTTTTTTTTGTTTTTTTTTAAATTTATATCATTATCTTTATATACAATCTGTCCTGTTATGTGGACAATCAGTATATTGTATGGCGTTTTTACATTGGCAATTACAGTACATTAACTTGTGTCGAGTTGTTGAGGAGGGGTGAAAGTAGGTGAGGTGGTGAGGTGGTGAGGGGGTGAGTTGGTGAAGGGATGAGGGGTACACACAATTGACAGGGACGAGGACGAGCACAAACAAACACAACACAAACATATATATATACAACACGGAACACCCAGCCCAAGCGCGGGGATCGAACCCGCGACTGCTGTTGATCTCCTGACGTCAAAGGTTTGAGCCTTAATCTTCGGCCATGCCGAAACTAGCTTTCCTTACTACTTAGCTTAAAAATAAAATAAAAAATAGAATTTTAAATATCGTTTTAAATAAGCTTTTGAACGTGTATATAAGAGTTGTTATTATTTTTCATGATTGGGAAGTTATTAAGATATGTATGTAGTGAAATTTTTGTTGTAAGCTATGTGGGTTCTGCGATTGTGGTTAACCGGTGCTAGTCCGTCAATTAAAAAAAAAGAGCCTGCCTCTAACTACGTGTAACCGAAACTTACATACCCTTGCAAATCCGGTTGAAATTCGGCCAGCACACGTGGAAGCTTTTAATACGATGGAATTTGATTATGGTGTCGGAGATGCTAATACCCTCTGCAAGTGTTCATTGCGGTGATTTGGTAGCTATATAATATAGTTGTCCGAACGTGATCAGATCAGGCCAGAGGACGTGGGACCGAAGGCAGCTTACGCCATTACCAGAAGAAGTAGAGGACATTCGTGAAGTATCTTCCAACACAAGTTTAAAAAACGGTGTATATACTACAGTGGCAAAAAAGTCAGTTTCGGCCACACAATCAACTGGCATACAGAGTGCAGTACAAGACACTCGGAATGGCCAACCAACCACATCAGCTGGCAGCCGTAACGCAGCTGAACAACCTAAATGGACAGTGTCTTCAAGTAAGAGGCCTGCTTCTTGCTCGCTGGAAATTTTCAGAAAAAATGTTAAGGTCAACAGATGATAAAGGCATGAGGTGACAGCAATATCGAATGCCACACCTATGAACTAAAAGAATAAAATCCTATAAAATTTAGTATATCAAGAAGGAACTTGCCGAACGTCGAACGCAGCAAGAGCACCAACGTCAACAAAAGCAACAACAGAAGCAGAGTTATGAGACATCTGTCACACAGGCCTCTCCGGCTCTGCAGACAGCCAAGACCTAGGCAACAGCAAAGTCGCTCAAGAAACAGGTCTGTAAAAAGTCGATCCATTAAGTTTGCAAGGCATATTAGTACTAGTAGACAGCGTGACGCACAAATTTCAAGCAGCTACGAGCACAGTCGAAACCCTATGCAAGCCAAACCTTATCGGATAACTCAAAAAACTTACCCAGATTTTAGAAAAGAACCTACCTCATCAGCTGCCTTCTTCACCTAGTACTTGCCTTGAAGGAAAGACGGGAAAGTATGACGGGAAAGCTAGATCAACTGCTACTAAGCAGGAAACACTAAAAATAGCAGCATGGAAAACCCTTGAACCTAGAGGCTTTTGCAGCAACTAACATTGACATTTTGTTTTTATCTTTTTAACTGCATGGATACGGCTGCTATGGAGCAAACTATGGAGGCAATACGCGAACTGCAGGTGTAGCCGTGGCAATTAAAAAGAGCATCAAACATCCTGCTCAAATACAAATAACTCAAGCTGACTTGCAAATACAACCGATGGAGCTCATTAACAAAGAACTTACCATTGCAGCCATCTACTGTCCTCACAGGCTACCTCTTCCTGCTGCAAGATTTGACTCCTCACGTAACTGGGTTCGTCTCGAACCCAAAACACTCCTCGTAATGCACGGGCATATCCAAGAGGGAG
Organism: Hirtodrosophila duncani; assembly: GCA_037043425.1. Taxonomy (NCBI): domain Eukaryota; kingdom Metazoa; phylum Arthropoda; class Insecta; order Diptera; family Drosophilidae; genus Hirtodrosophila; species Hirtodrosophila duncani. The sequence goes on from JBAMBM010000835.1 coordinate 52,561, forward strand.
AATACTTGCAGATCTGATCTATAACTCTGACTATAATGTACTTGCCACTGATGACCCAAATGACGTCAGAAGGACACCGTATGCTATAGTATATGCCGTCTATCTAGGGATCCACCATGACCTCCTGAAGATATGAGCTTCTTTTCTTTTTCTCTTCGGATCATCTTCCGATTATAATAGAGATTAGTGAGTAACTATGAATTATAAAATCCAAGAGGAAGCAGCTGCGGAGTCGGAGTTGTGTGCCGAAATTTAGAGCTACTCCTTATTAACTAAGCGACACCCACATCGAGCTTAACTCTGGTGAGGACATTGCAAACAAGATTCACCATGCTACTCGCGGCTGATAAACATAAGTGAATATCGTGTAACCCCTTCGCAAGACCGCCTCTAAGCGAGAGAGTCAGGAAGCTTCTATTGGGTATGGTACAATAGAGTAACCAACAAACTGAGAAAGTTTTGAGCCTGGAGAAACAGGCCCGTTTTGATAAGATGCTGGAGAGCGTTTATGCAAATGGCACTGGGTTTTGTTCATGGAGACTGGTGAACACGGCAAAAAGGCAACCAATTAGGATGCTGCTTGTTAGAGATGAAAATGGCGGGTGGATTAAATCACATTTCGACAGGGCAGTAGCATTTGCTGAGCACCTTAAGCGATGCTTCACAAAAAAAAAACCTTACCAGAAGATCTATAGAAAATAAGCAGAGATGAAGTTCCAAATCAGAAAGCTGAACTCTTTTTCTTGCATGAAGCATCATCCGTACATCGGGGTTCATACAGACACATAGGCCTGGGATCTTATAGATCTTTGAGCGAATCCTCCTGGAAATGGTAATGGTATGTACACTCTGCAAGCATCCATGCGGAATCAGATCACTCTAAAAGACTTGCACTGCTTCCTTGGAGTTCACCTTGACTTATAGGTAGCATGTGACAGCGATTAGCTTCAAGATAAAGGGAAAATAGTTAAGCTTGGCTGGCTTCGAAACGAGCGCAGAAAATTGGCTCTAAAAACAAGGTGATGATATACAATCAGCCGGTTGCACCTGTCTTTTGATACACTTTACCAATATGGGGATCCTATTCCAAAACCCAGCTTAGAAGAATACAGGTTCTTTAAAATGAAACACTCCGTCAAGTTTATGGCGACCAGTGTTATGTGTGCAACAGCACTCTTCATGAGGACCTGGGTGTCAAAAAAGTAGGAGATGAACTAAACTCAACCGCTACGAAACATTTTGACATTCTTGAGGCGGCACCCGTGGTACAATATTGATGTTCAATTTAATTGACCTTCATCAGTCTTTTCTTGAGTACTCATTTTCACCCATTAAGGAAATCAAAACATTCAAACAGCTAATATGATACAAATTTAAAACGCAGTCCCAAAAATGAACAACAAAAAAATAACTAAATTTAAGTATTCGTACCCAAGAAGCCGCCGAACATGACCGAAATATTTTGAGAACGATGATTTTACAGCACACAAGTGGATGGCACACGCTGGTGTCAGATTTTTTTGACCTTGCTACTTTGCCTCAGTAGTTTCCTGTTGCGCATCGCCCCTAGAAGTGCCGGGCTTATTTGCAAGTGCAGCAAGATCGTGTTACATATACATATATAGAAACCGAGTTTTAACAAACTTGATCTGCGTGTATACTAGGGGAGCCTGCATACCAAATGGGTGACTTTAGCTCTATAGTCTATAGTATATAGATGAACGGATGGACAGACGCACGGACACGGTTAGATCGACTCGGCTGTTGATGTTGATCAAATATGTACATGTTTTTATACTCTTTCAAAATAATAGGGTTTCCCAAGGCTCTTTTTATATGAACTAAATCTTTTGCCCATTCATTTCTTCCGGTTTTTAAATAGGAAATAGTAACCAAGTATCTTTGGCATTACCACCTCTTTTGGTCGACTTCTGCTGGTATAGTCACCACGGGAACTTAGTAAACCACTTTTTAACAATTGAAATTGATTATGTATAGTATCCATACAGTCTTTCATGGGTTTCGGTGAAGGTTTTTTACGTAAAAAAAAATGTTTCTGCAAAAGTAAGTGGTGTACTTGACATACTTGCAAATCCATATTTTATTCCAATACCGATAATTACCGCTAATTCAGCTATTTCACCATGTTCTTCATAAGCTATTATAAAGCATGAAGCTTCTCATTATCAGCTTCTCTCACTACTTGTTTTGTTCGAAGTTCATAATAAAAATGTCTCCCACGAAGGGATGGGTCTAAGTAAACACATATTTGGCCAAGGAAATTCTCGAAAACTTTTATAGACTCTTGTTCTGGTCCTAGACTTGCTTTTATTGTGAAATTTTTGTTTTTTTTTATTATGTGGTTTTCTTAATCATATTTTCAGCGATCGCAGATCCAAAATGATTTCCGCTCCAACTAATTTCAACCACATTTCCCATATGGGACCTGGTGACGGCATCCAAAATCAACGTCTTCTGGATCTTCCTACAACGTTAGAAACTGCAGATCAAACTAGCAGCCAACGTTTAGCTTCATTGAATTCCAAATCACAAAGCAGAAATGCAAATTATTTGGAACATGGTAAGTTATCACTTTTACCTATAAAATTTAAATGTTCTTGATTGCTTTACCTATAAAATTTAAATGTTCTTGATTGCAATTTTCCTGATTAATATTGAGTATGTAGCTCATACACTTGAAAAATTCTATTTAACTTCAAGAGGTACCATATTATTGGTTTTGGGTTTTTCTTATTATTTAATTAACAATTAAGCACGATAAGTTAAAATAAAAATTTTTTTCTTTTCAAAGTTCATTGAAATAGATTTATTTTGTTTGTTTGAGACCACAAATACGGCTAATTTAGAAGTATTAAATTGATGCTTAAATAACCTGTGTACCCAAATCAAGCTTATTTTTTTTTTTCTTGACCACCCGCCTACTTTAGTGTGTTTCTTAGCTATTTTGGTTTTCATTGCGATTAAAGAAAATTTTGTGGTTTATGTGTCTTGGAGGCATCTTCTTCAACTGACCAAATTTGATGCGCATGTGGCAAATACATCATTTAGTCCCCATAGAACCGATTTTCCCGGAGCGAACACAAAATGTGTGTTTCTCATCTCAATAGAACCAAGTACAGGGTATTTAAAGTCGAGCATGCTTTACTATAGTTTTCTTGCTTGTTTTACATGCTTTCGTACCATTTTGGAAAAAAAAATATGCGATACATTGGCAACTTTTTGTTTATATGCATTGGCAGCTCTATTGTTTGAGTCCGCAAATTTTACTGTGAAACTGTGAAGCTAACAAATTAAAAAAAAAAAAAAAAAAAAAAAAAAATAGCTTAAGAATGAATACTTTTCAATTGTTATATTGGCTAAAATACACCGGAATGACACCGGAATGAACTCTTAGTTGCATAACTGTTCGGTTTTCCATAAAAAATAAAACCAAATTCTGCTTGCAACCATTTGAAGAGGCTCCTCGTCTGCTGACCAGATCTAGTCAAGATCGGAAAACTGTGTCATATAGCTCCCATATAATCGATTGGACTAAAATAAACACTTAGTAGCATAACTGTTGCATCCAAATCAAACCAAATTCGTCTTGTGTACATTTGAGAAGGCTCCACGTCTGCTGACCAAAGTTAATTTGATAGGACCACTATTTTACATAGCTCCCATATAGCCAACCGGTTCGGAATGAACTCTTAGTACATCCAAATTGGTTGATTTTTTTCCGATATGAAAAAATTTATTATATGTTAGTTTTAAAGTTCAACAAAGTTGATCCGGATCGGACCACTTATATCATATAGCTCCAATATAACCGACCAACTCTAGTAGCGTAAATGGGTATATTGTATTCGTGAAAATGTATGTAACAGGCAAAACAAAGCTTTTCCAACCCCATAAAGTATATGTTGGCGCATCAATGTTTTCACTGTTAATTTAAATTGTTTAAGCGTAGCGAGTTTCGATATCACCGAGATCCGTCACACAACTCACTTGTGTCTTCGCTCGAACTCCGGTTTTTATATCGAACCACACTCGGCGACAGCTGTAAACGCTGTCGCCCCGCCAAAACAGGACTTTCCGTTAAATAAATACGAACCATACTCGGCGATAGCTGTAAACGCTGTCGCCCCGTTAAAACGGGACTTTCCGTTAGATGAGTACGAACCGTACTCGGCGACAGCTGCAAACGCTGTCGCCCCGTTGAAACGGGACTTTCCTAAAACACATAGTAGAGCAGGCAACAAAACGGACACATGACTAGGCTGCTGCAATGTGGCATTGTACCTGCGATCCTGGTGAAATACCCAAATACGCACTAACACAAACTCAATACAATTCTCACATGTATTCACACACGCCGCATATTCAAACTACTTATGCTTCCACATATATATATTCTTAACAGTTATAAACAGTCTAGTCGATGAAGCCGTGTCCTTCTGTTCGCCCGTAGTATGTAGACTCTACTAGTGAGGCGTCAGATAAACTTATACCAAATAATTCTAGACAAAAACATTTTGTATGAGAGCAACCCACCCCCTCAAAAAAAAAAGGGCTAAAGTCGATATTTCGACTATAAGATGCTCAGCATTTATTTAGTATTCGACTCACACAAGTATGTAACACTTTTTGATTGCTTTTTATACCATAGGTAGAATTTTTCATTAAGTTTGCACAATGTGTGTAATACTCATAAAGAGGCGTCTATGGCCATAAAAAATTGTAGCATCAACTCCCAACAATTAGGGTAATCGATAGTCGTTGGGATGCGATAGCAACTTGCGGTAACGATATGCGCAACGATCTTAGCTACTTTCGCTGTACACGATAGTTTCTTTAGTTAGCACCTTCTTCATCAGCATCAGCGGCAGAACGGCACAAATTTTCGACGCAGCGACACTTCAATGATAAAATAGTGCAATTTAAATTAGAGCAATAATACTTTTTAATTTTACTATAATTGTTGTCAGAGTGTCGTTTCCACAATGCCGAAGTATAATCGTCAATACAAACATCAAGAGTCGCCAGGCAAGGTGCCTCAGGATGGCATATCTGTTATAGACAACGAAAGGCTAACTAAAGCGATCGCTGTCGCACTAAAACAATAACGCAGCAATTGCAATTGGAGCAGCGTCAGCAGCCACCACCAATACTACCTCAGGAGGTCATACCAGCTATAGACAGAGTGCTAACTAAACCGATCGCAAAGGCGCCTCAGTCGCGGCCTTGCACGCAAGTACATGTTATGACCTCCACCTATTCAAACTATATATGCGTATTAGGCTTGCATCCCAAAACCCGATGTATATTAGCTTCACCCCTAATATAACAAAGCTAGTTTTGAATCCATCAGCGCACAGTGTCGGTCCACCAAAGCTGGCTATAACTATGCACAACGCAGACTATGTGTATAATAAAAGCTAAAACAAAAACAATAACAAGCACTGGCTTGCTTAAGCTTATAGCTCAGCTTTTGGTTTAATTTGCACAGTAATAAAATAAAAAAAAAAGGAATTTAAAGCAAATTAATGAAGTACACTTAAAAGTTACGTTAAAACCGAAGCCGAAATTAAGCACAATAAAAGAATAAAAGAAAACTTGGACACAACTTAAAATCTGATAAACGAACGCAAAAAAATTTGCACAATACGGGAGATTGAAAAACAACAACCGTCTTGAGCGAAAGTCAGAGAGCGAGTGACTAATATCGATACATTTTATCGACGTTCCACCGCCCCTTATAAAGAACTTCTAGAATACAATAGAAACCTCTGGTAGTTTTTAAAGCAGGGCAGCAACAAAAACACATAGAAGATGACTAGCAGACTAGCGTAGCGACGCACCCCGGGCTAGCTAGTAAATTCAGATAGAGAGAGCGGGAGCGGTTTGCGTACGCGATATGTGAGCTAGATAAAAATATGAGAGAATTTCAAATTTTGATAACATTTGAAAGGTAACCTATGGCCTGAGGGAGCGGGGTGCGACTCTCTCCCAAGTGAAAATTTCTGGCTAGCCTTAACATGGGCACGTGTGTGGGTGTTATACAAATGCATAAGGGAAAGCAATCCTAACGGTAAAAGCTTCTGCAGCTGTGGGTCTTGCTGCTGTTGTCATGTCACGCTAATGAAGCGTGGCCGTGTACACTTAAAACTCAACCTTGAACTAAAAGAAAATCTACGACGGCGCCACGTGACTTTTCATAAAAAAAAATTTGAACGATGCAACGTGGTTTGGTGACGAGGTTACATTAGTGACTTGGGAATTGAAAACATGGTTTTGTCTCTTGAAGGAAGAAGTCTCTTGCGTGCACATGTGGTCATAGTTTAGGTGCAAATCTACGACTTTATTTCTACTAACGAAATTTTCTGGTGGTTATTTAAGACACAAATGGATGGCAAACAATACGCAAACAGAATATTAAAGGTCGCTCAAAATAAATTTCAAGACGTATATTTTGTGTTATTCCAAAAAAATCATTTTTTGTTGGTTCTATATGGTATATTTGTTCGATCTGAATATAAATTGATCAACAGACGTAAAGCATCTTAACTTGCATCTTACGAGCCGAATTTGGTTCGATTTGAATGAAAAACAAAAATGTTTTATTCATTTCGAAAAAATCAATTCTATGGGGGGCTATATGATATAGTTGCCCGATCCGGATCAAATTTGGTAAACACACGTGCGGATGTGTTAAAATAAATACAAACTAAACTCGGTTCGATTTGGATGAAAAGCAAACATAAAAAAAAAAACGGTTTTATGGGGGCTATGATATAGTTGCCCGATCAGGATAAAATTTTGGTTAGTTGACGTAAATGCGTCTAGGTCACATAATCCATAAATTTGGTACATTACCAGTTAGAAACAAAAAAGCTATAAAACAAAGGGCCACCCTAAAAGCTGGGTGTGTCAAAAAACTAAAATAAATTTCATCTGGGCACATATTTATAGAAAAAAAATTCAAATTTGAAGTAACTATCTTTTATAGAAAAAAATTCAAATTTGAAGTAACTATCTTTTATAGTGTCTAACATCCGGACGGACGGACAAAGCTAGATCGGCTCGGCTTGTCTTGCTGTTCAAGAATATATATACTTTATGTGGTTCGAACGTTATTTCTGCCTGTTACATACATACAGGGTATTAATAAATACTAATTCAATTTAATACTAATAACACTAGGCAACAAAAAGACTTTTTTAATTTGATGAGGCCCACTTTTTTTGTTGTATATAGATAAGAACTTCGGTAAAGCCGACTCCGTCTTTCATTTCTCGTCGTATTTTACTAAATTATTATTATAATTCATCTTTTCAGCTGAGGGTAACTGCGAAGAAATTGGAAATGAAAACGTACCTTCAAGGTCTCCGAGTCCAATAACAACATCATAAATTGACGGTTGAAATAATATAGATTAATTAAAGAATATTTAATATATATATAGTAATATGAAATAGAAATTATAATTAAATTTTAAATAAACTACCTGATTAATACTGGGTGCGATAAGTTGGAAATAAACTTTCATTTCATATACACCCATCCGACTCTGCTTGTATCAGCTTTCACCGGATGTAAAAAGTTTCTCTGCTGGAAATAGATTTTGACGAGCCCTTCAAATTTGAAGTAACTTCTCAGGCTGATTAAGAATATTAAACACTAAGTTGATGCTTACGTTCAAGTGGGCCGGAATGACACCTAGCCACGGGTGTTGATACGTGCCATGCTAACAACACCCACCTATCGCTCAACCGTCCGAGGGGGCGCTGCCGCATAGTGTATTACACCACGGTGAGTCCTATACGGGTGTCACCAAACACACAATGCATTTTCCAAAATTGATCGAACAAGCGAGGTATACAGTAAGTTGGTTTTATAAGAGTTGTCGAATTCCTTCGACCATCGCTTAATAAAACCTAGGACACCTATAGCTGTATTGCCGGTAATAGAGTTGACCTTGCGGTTTTCCTCATAACTCGAAAACGCCGGAGCCGATATTCTAAATCTTGACCACGTTTGCAAACTAATTTATATATCCATAAGTTACCGATACACACTTGTACATTTCAATCATTAGTTTTCGCAGCTATGTAATTTTGAATTAAAAAAATAATTTTTTGTTATTTTTTTTAGACTTTAAAACTCAAGGAAACTCACTTGCACTTGCCTTAATTCTGCGTCGTTTGACGATTAAATTGCTAAACTCTATATAGAAAAGTCTGAAATATATCAATTTTAGCAAATCTGATGCAGCTATGCCAGTGCATAGGTTTGAAAAGAGATTTTTTCTGATTGCCCTTAAAAGTAAAAATATTCAATTTGTTTTTGCCGCTCCAAAAAAGAAAAACACTTTTCACAATTCGTAAATGTATATATTCGAAATTAAACATTTCAATGTATAAAAGTGTATGTTTAATAAAGTGATATAAACATTGGCATTAAGATAGCGTAAAGCTATTAAAGATGGGTTATGGCATTCTCGAGTTATCAAAAAATTTGTACTGTCACCTCTGAAAAAACACTGACGCGACAAAGTAAACAGAAATATCGGAACGTGACGCGGTACTTGCAAACTTTATTTCATTTGAATAATGAAATTGAATTGGTTCCGACGAAAAGCCGGAATCGACAGCAATCAGTAAGCCACCTCCTTGCGGTAGAGGTGATCAAATCGATAGACGACATAATTATTAGGAAACATTTCTTCGGAGTCTAAAATAGCTGGCTTTAACCAAGTGTATATTGTATTCTTGCAAATGTATGTACCAGGCAAAAGGAAGCGTCTCCGAAGCGTCTCTTATAGTCGGAATATCGACTATAGCGTTCTTACTTGTTAAAGATTAAATTAAGAAAATCGAATAACAGGCAGTGTAAAGTTTGAAGGTTTAGAATTAATGCCTTTTCAGTTTTGGTAAGGAGAAAAGAGATTAAATTAGTTTTCGGACTATTATTTGTCAAATTAGGTTGTGTTGGCACAGGCAGTCCAATCTAGCTCTGACTATAAACTCTTTAACTACTAAGTGCTTATTCCAGAAACTTTCTCGACAAATTGTGTCAACAGTAGTCTGGAACATATTTATATGTATATATATATATTTTATTAGGTCTGTCATTCCTCCTTTTGACTGTTACATACATTGCAACAACTTTAATATTATTGTATATAAAGCTAAAATTGAGAAGGAGATTATTATACTGAGTGAGATGAGCATAATGAGAGCAGTTTCCATAAAAATATCAATGTACTTAATATACTGTTATTAAATAACTGTCATTATAAGAGTTATATTATGTGAGTGTTTACCATTAACTTATATTTAAATTCAAACAAGTACGAACGCTACAGTCGAGTTTGTCGGACAAATTCAGATTAAAATGGATACAAACTAAATTTGGCTCAATTTCGATGAAAAGCAGACATAATCCACAATCAATTTTAATAAAAAACCAAAAAGCTAACTCATAGTTTCCAAGATCTAGATTTTCATATATCCGGACGGAGAGACAGACGTCTGGACGGATATGACTAGATCGACTCGGCTTTTCGTGCTGATCAAGAATATATATACTTTATGTGGTCGGAAACGCTTCTTTCTGCCTGTTACATACATTTCAAAAACTTAATATACCTTTGCACCATAGGAAAAGGGTATAATTATATACATAACGGAAATGATCTAACATCGGCCACGTTAAAGGACTGCGTGGCTTTAACAAATTGATATATATGCCAGGCGATGAATGGCTTGTGTAATCACTTCAGATTTGGTCTTCACCATCTTACCTTCTCACCAGTGCCTTTGACTATGTTGAGGAGGTTCGTTGTCCTCTTGAACTAATACGACGTTTCCTGGTTCTGCGTTGAGCGTCTCCTTCGTTCATTTGTGACGCTACTGTAGGCCGAGCAGATAGTCGCGCCTAGATAGTCGGAGCCTGGAACGTGCTCGACCTCTACCAAAGCTATCTCCAGTTAGTCTTGCCTGAGTATTACGTTGCATTGAGAAATAAAGTTTTGGCCGCTTTGACGGCCGGTCGTTTCCCACGATCTGCAGAAATGAGGAGCTCTCGGCACTGGGAATACAAAGATGATTCCTCTTTTGGGCCCAAATGAGGAGCTCTCGGCACTGGGAATACAAAGATGATTCCTCTTCTGGGCGCAAACTTTGCGACGATATCCTTGTGCAGGTTGAATTGGTCTGTGAACTCCTTCAAAGCTCCAGCAGGTCCGAAAAATCGTAGTACACCTTCTGGACGGCTCCTCGGATACTGACAAATCTAGATAAACACAAACCTGTTACTAACTCTAACTGCACAGCCTTGGAAGTAAAGCATAGGAACAAAGCTATATATATTTTAATAGGTTTCTTCTCTTGAATGCCAAAAGACACCTTCATTGGCCCACAAAGTCCGCTTCGGACGGTCTGCGGTTACGTTGACCATTATTTGAGACGCAAGCACTGGGTTATAACGAAAGCAGTGTACACATTGCCTTACTACGGTACTGCAGGTTTGCCGGGCCATATTTGTTGGCGCGGCAATCCGACCAACAGTCACGCTCCTGAATGACACTTTGTCCAATGTACATATTGAATGTATATCATAACTTAAAAACCAAGAGAGATATTTGAGCAAAAGCTTAAAGAAATGGAAAATAAATTTTATCAAACATCAGTACCCGCGCCGCCAGAGGTAAAAGTTTTTACTGACGCTGAAATAATACCCGCTAAAAAAAGTGACGAGCAGTTCGAATTAGTCAGTCACACACAACGCATGTGTCTACACTAATCGTGTAATACTTCTAAAAATAACAGCTCAAAACAAAATTCCAAAAACTTACAAAAGCAAAACTCAGTGGAACTTACATCCAACGGCAAGAAACAACAACAACTAATTAAAAAACAACAAAAAGCCATACAATGCGGGAGTCACCAGACCTGCGCAGCAGGTCTAATACCCTACAATTCAAAATAGAAAAATCAAAATCCCTAACTAATCAATGTTTCGGACCAAAATACTTAATCATTAAACGCACTGATGACAACAAAACGTAGCAAATTATTAACCTTTCCAAATTAAAAAAAAACTTTCGATAACTTGTGCGGTGGTGAAGTGGAATAGTGCAAACTCTTTGCAAACGGAGCATATGAAATAAAAACAAAAACTCATTCAATTAATATCACTAGACAACCAAACAAATGTTGAAGTCTCAGAACATAACACACGCAACTATAGCAAAGGTGTTATATACTGCAACAACCTGCGCGAAATCGAAGAAAGCGTAATTCTCCAAGAACTCAAAGAAGAAAACGTTATAGAAGTAAAAAAAATACTAAAAAAAAAAAAAAACAAGGCGACAAACTCCAAGAAACCGGCTTAATAATACCTACTTTCGCAACAATCAACTTACCAGCAGATATTAAAATTGGTTACCAGAAAGTTAACATACGCCCGTATATACCACTACCACTCCGATGCCGCAATTGTGGCAGAATTGGACACCCTACCAAGTTCTGTAAGAGCGAAAAATCTGCCTAGACTGCGGAATCGTCGACCACAAAAACACAGAAGATGAGAAATGCACCAATTTTCGATCGCAACTGCCCTACCTTTATCAAAAACAAAGAAATACAAGCCATACGCACCATCGAAAAGACATCGTTGAAAGAAGCACACCAATTATACAATGAAAGGCACAAACTACAACAAGCCACTTACGCAGCAACAACTCAACTAAGAAGACAACAACTTCAACTTTCAAGTTTGGACCAGCATCGTAACCCAACCAACACCACCAGGAAAGTATTATAATACGAAGACTCCAGCACAAGCCTCTCACCGTCAACAAAAACAAATACCCACCTACCCGCATCATCTCAACTTGACTCCCAAATAATTGATGAAACAGCTTAGAATATTACAAAAAAAACAACAACTCAAAATTAACAACCCCACTTAAATCTAAAAACTTAAAAAAACAAAAAACCTTACACAATTATAGCAACCTAAAAGACGAATCAGAAATGATCATAGAAGACGATTCAACATAGAAATTGTGATATAATCACACAGCAGGGGGCCGGGGCGCGGGCCTCCGATGGGCAGGTGGGCTACATTATTAGCTTCCACGCGCATTGGCGATGCCCCCGGCCTCCTGCATTAATCGCACCACAAGCCGCGACAGCCCATAACTGCCGAACAGCTATGAGATGTCACGGCGAAAACACATCATATCTGATCTCTCTGATTCCTCAAAAGCCAAAAAGTAAAAACAAACCCCCCACGATTTAAATAATGATTACCATAGTACAATGGAACTCCCACGGCTGTCCTAACAACTATGATCAGGTACAATTATTAATTAAAAAGTTTTCCCCACAAATCTTAAGCCTTCAAGAAACCCACTTTCACAATAGTTCACAAATTCCAATCCCAATAAACTACACTTGCTACAGCAAAAAATTAATCCACGGCATCAGCCGGATGCGTGACACTGTTAATCCACAACTCTTTAGAGCACAGAGAAGTGCCCTTTAACCAAGTCTTTGACTTCGTCGAAGTAGAAATTCAATCAAAAATTACATTCAACGTCATTTCATCCTACATACCCCCCCAAAAAACATTTAACACCTCCCATCTAGAACCTTTCCTAACAAACTCAAAGCCTAAAATAATAACAGGAGACTTCAAAAGCTGGCACCAAATGTGGGGCTCATTAACTGACAACAAGAGAGGTAAAGCGTTAGCTAAATTCATAACCGCTTGCAACCTTATCCTTCTCATCGATGGTTCCCCAACACACCTTAGTACACACAACACACTCACCTGGACCTCACCCTCTGCTCCACCGAATTATTCCCTAACAGCAGCTGGAAAGCATTAGAAGACTTCCACGGCAGCAATCACTCAGACATTATTACAAGACTATTCTTAGTGAACTCTACGAACAAGCCAAAATACATACCGAGGTTTATAACCGACAAAGCAGACTGGACTCTATTCTCAAAACACACACAGCAATTAACTGAAAAATTAGTAGTCAGTAACAACATAAATAAAGAAACAGCCACCATACAGAAAATCATTCGCAGTGCAACTCACTTTGCAATCCCCCAATCATTCCCACACAAACAGCCAAAAAACGTTCCCTGGTGTAACAATCAGCTCCATTTGCTTAGAACAAATAAGGTATTGTCATGGAGAAAACTAAAAAAGAAAATTAACACAGAAACATAATTAGATACAAACGAGACAACGCCTTATTCCGACGCACACTAAAAATAGCTAAAACAGAAAGCACCAACACATTCACCTCACAAATAAATCCACAAACTCCTGCGCAATACAACTACGTTAAAAACTTCATGACTAACAGAAAAATTATAACTAAAATAGGACAAAATTACTCAACAGCGCAACCACTACACAATGGCATTCCCCCCTCTGTAATTCTCTTTATCATAGCATACAAAAAAACTGACCTCTACCATATCCTTGCATAAAAACATTCAAATTAGCGCATATGCTGATGACTTCAACCTAATCCTTGAAATCCCTAACTCCAAAAACCAAGACATCGATCTAACCCTACTGTTTTCCCAAATATCAAAATGGTGCGAATACTCCGGAGCCCAGTTATCAACAACAAAATGTAAACACCTCCATATCTGTCGCAAACACAACTGCTCTTGCAACGTCCGTACTGGCAACCTCCAGCTAACAAACGTTAACAGCATAAAACTCCTTGGTATCATATTTAACAACAGATATAACTGGAAGGATCACGTAAAATCCCTAAGAACTTCACTAGACAAAAAACTTAACAATATAAAATGCCTTTTCTTCTTTAATAAACGTCATCAATGCTATAATAATCTCAAAAATCGATTACTGCCTTCCCCTATTTGGCTCAGCGCCCCAGAGTACCACCCGGCCCCTAAATTCAATTAGCAATTCCGCAATAAGGCTAGCACTCGGTGCTTTCAGAACTACTCCATCCAATAACATGCTATATGAGACACAAATACCTCATATACACATAAGAAACCAAATCGCAACAGCTAAACTCTGCAAATCAATAGTAAATTCACACAACTCACCTATCTTTAACATAATTAAAAACTACAAGACTCGAAAGAAATTAAAATACGAATCTACAATAGACAGAATCATCAGCACTGCAAAAAACCTCGGTATTCCGCACAGACAGTATCCCCGAAACCCCATAATACATACCCCCCCTGGCACCTACACAAAACCTCAATCGACTCCTCCCTCAGAGAGCATTCTAAAACCTCAACCCAACCTCTCACATACAGAAAACTGTTTCAAGAAATCCTTGACAACATCAAAAAATTCAAAAACATCTTCGCAGATGGCTCACAAATAAACAACATTACAGTATATGCAATAACAGACGAACACACTATAATTAACAGGCATAATACCCTTCTTCTCAACAGTTTTCTCAGCTGAAGCCATTGCAATTACAGAATCACTCAATATTTTCAAAAACAAACCTGACAAATACGCTATATATACTGACTCCCTTGAACTATAGACGCTATAAAAAATACCAGCAACTCCGACTACTACCCATCCATCATCCGAAACACCTTCACCAAACACCACCCAAAATTCAAAATCATTTGGATTCCCGGCCATGTAGGCATCGGGGGTAATGAATTAGCTGACAGCGCCGCAAAAAATGCAACCAAACCCCCACTCATCCTTACCCCAAACTACAACTTCCAAGACATTAAAAAATACTTAAAAAACACTCTCAATACAGAAACAAAAAAGACTCTGCACAAAACATCCGATTGGTATCAATCGATGCATCTAAATATGACCAACACCTCAAACTTAGATCACAATAACAAAATGTCAAGATACGACCAAATTAAAATTACAAGGCTCAGACTTGGCCATACCAACCTGACACACCAACACTACCTCAACCTGACATCAGACAATACATGCCCAATCCACAGAAGCGCATATCCTAAAAGAATGTCCATCTATCAAAACATCGTAGTACCAAATATTTAAAAATAAAGACCCTATACAATTGTTATCTCAACCCACACCAAAATATGCTACAATTATTTTAAAGTTCCTTTGACAAACAAATATTATAAATAAATTCTAGACATATCAAAGAGTCGAAGGCCTCACCAGCTAGTACTCTGTAATTAAGTTAATTAGTTATAATTTTATATTATAAGTTAACTGTATATAAATAAATAAATAAATAAAAAGTGACAAAACACTAGACATCGTTAGATATTTACTTTACTTTAAGGGCAAAATGTGGGAAGTTCCAAGTATTACCAGGCCTTGCGTATAATTAGGAATAAAATAAAAATCCCCGCCGATATGATGCTGTCTTCGTATGACAGTAGATACACTGAAAGTATTCATTTCAGGAACAAAGAAGTCTCTTAGCGACATTCTCTTTTCGGCACGACAAACAAATCTTTATCAGCTTTGGCCTTAGCCCAAGAAGCTGAGTCCAACCACTAGCGTTTTCAATTCGCGGATAATTTTGCAAAAAATGTCGAAGAAAAGGTTCACCGCAACGAGCAGAGACAGCAAAAAAATTAATAATGCACAACCGGCAAACCCCATTTTTTAAACAAAGCGCACAGAATAAAAACTAATACGTAACAGAAGAACCACCCCAACCTATGGACATTGCCAGTTCATCCCGGTTCAGAAAACCCAAAATAGTAATACTACCTATCCTTCATATCCCAATCAGGTTTCAAAGAGCGCAAATAGTGGAGTACAGCTAGGTATACCGCACGAAAACAACAGAGAGTAAATCATACATATTTCACAGGCAGAAAATTCTGAAAATCAACAGGAACAAGAATATCAGTTTATTGCTGACTCCAAAGTAACAGACATAGACGATGAAAATCAGCTTGAAGAGGTGAATTTTTTAGACAAAGCTTGTAAAGCGAACGATAGCAGGTATAACAATTAAATTGCTCATATACACAGGCACTTTCAACAATTACATAAAACCTATCCCAGATTTAAAAATCGTAACCTTAGTAAAAAAAACATTCTTGGTTATGTCATTTCATGGCTTTAACCCGTTCAGGAAAAATGCCTTATGCATCTTTTTGATGTCACAACAGAATTCTTTTTGCTTCCGAATTTATCTAGCTTTGATGGAATAATAGGAGTTGACTTATTAAATAGAGTAAATGCCACCTTAGATTTTCCAAATTAACATATTAAATATCGGATCTGGATGCGCAACTGTACTTTTTACAGAAGTTGAAAACACAGAAGTCCCCCTACAAATAGATAAAAAATTAAAAAAAAAAAGCACATTGCATGGGTTTTAGATAAACTATATGATGCAAACGTGAGGGTGTCACGGTTAGAGTATCTCGGATTCTTGGTATCACGTGGGGGTATCACAAACAACCCCAGCAAAATAGAAGCAATCGGCAAGTTCGAGCAAACATTGTTCCATTTAAGATCTTTTCTTGGCCTATAGTAGTTACTATAGGTGCTTCATAAACATTTTGCATGCATAGCTAATCCACTAACGGACGAACTGAAGGGTGACAACTGTAACGTAAGTGCGGGGCAATAAAGAATACCTTTGAACTTAGACGAAATAGCTTTTCAGAAATTAAAAGATATTTTTATTTCAGAAGATGTAATGCTCCTATATGTCGACTATCAGAAATCATTAGACTTCACGATAGACGCTGATTCGTCTGGCCTAGGTGCAGTCTTATCCCAGGATAAGAAGCCAATGGTATGGTGGTATGGCTTCTAAAATCTCTAAGAAACTATTTGTATGGGGCAGTGTTTAAAAAACTGCCAACAGTTTTTGCAGTTCTGTTATTGCTAGAACTGTTGCTGCGAGCATTTTCGGCAGTCGCAGTCGCAGCGAAAGCAAAAACATTTTTTTATCAGCAGCGCAGCGCTTCGGGAATCGACAACTTCGGCAGTTTTACGAATGCTAGAACTGTTGCTGCGAGCACTTTCGACAGTCGCAGTCGCAGCGAAAGCAAAAACATTTTTTTATCAGCAGCGCAGCGCTTCGGAAATCGACAACTTCGGCAGTTTTACGAATGCTAGAACTGTTGCTGCGAGCACTTTCGACAGTCGCAGTCGCAGCGAAAGCAAAAACATTTTTTTATCAGCAGCGCAGCGCTTCGGAAATCGACTACTTCGGCAGTTTTACGAATGCTAGAACTGTTGCTGCGAGCATTTTCGACAGTCGCAGTCGCAGCAAAATCAAAAACTGTCGACTGCCGAACAGCATAGCACAGCACAGCACAGCATAGCACAGCACAGCACAGCACAGCACAGCACAGCAGACAGCTTCGACACTTTTTGCTTTGCTTTGTGCGTCATGAACGAAATGAATGAAAATTAATAACATTTTATTTATTCATTTACAATAGTGATTCTTTATTTATTTATTCGTCATCTTCTTGGAAGAGCGGCAGGTTATCAATTGCTGTTTCCAAGAAGCTAGGATTAAGCTTCACAAGCAATATATTTTCCAGCGACTCTGCACTTAAACGATTGCGATAATCGGTTAATACCAGTTTAAGTGTGGAAAATGCACGTTCAATAGTCACCTATGAATAATAAATTACTATTAAGAAGTAAACTTTAAAAAGTAAAATTGTTAGACAAGTACACACCTGAGTGGGTGGTATTGCAAAACAAACTTTGCTTAATGCATATAGCTCGGGATCAGTGAGCTGCTTCTCCTTCCAATATTGTAAAATGTCTGCATCACTTCTGACAAAGGAAAGCTGCAAATTTTCAATTTTCGCGTGTACATCGGTTGTGCTACTAGCCTTGACTTCAATATCCTTTGTTAAATATTCATTTAACAATTCATCTTCAATGTCATAAAACTCAACGTTGGACTGATAGGAAGTTGAATTAGTTGTAAAGCCCGCAACGACGCCTTGATTGACCTCAGTTATCCGATCCCATAAAGATTTCAAATATTTTACAGCTTCATTTCTTTCTATTGCTGAAATGGTATGATGGAACCGAGGATCCAAGTATAAACAGGCAACTAAACTATCATTGCGCATTAAAGTATTTGTACGTTTACTAAAAGATTCCAATATTTTTTCACCAATTTGCTTCGTAAGTGGCTGGGTCGCATCTTTTATAATTTTTTGAGTGCATATTTTGCACTTTAGCCACTGCGCATAAAAATTACCATAATGTAATTGCTCCTCTTGAAATATTTTAATAGTTTTTTGTAGCGGATTAAAAATGAGAGTGTAACTATCAATGAACTCCCAAAAGGAGTCGTCAATTTCGAAATTCTCGTCCACGGACTTATTTTTAATTGATTCAATTTTTAGTAGCACGTCCTTTGCTGCTTTTAAATTTTCAATCATTGTGTACGTTGAACCCCATCTAGTTGGGCAGTCCAGTTGAGGCATCTTCAGTTTTTTAAATTCAAAATTTTCACGAAATCCGTTAGATGGTTTGCGAATATATTTCGTCAAATTACGACAAGTGAATAAGTATTTTGTGATGGCTGAAAATTTAGTCACATCTAGAGCGCAAAGCTGCGCAGTATGAGCAGCACAGCGACAAACTTGAATATTGCCCAATGTCATCTCTGGCATTTCTTCTATGAGATCGATTTTTTTTAAGTATTCATCATTACTGTCAACTTCATTTTCTCCGATTTCTTCTTCGGACACAACAGACAATATTTTCGTTGCTTTAAGCATATTCGCGCCATTATCGGACGTAACTGATACTATCTGCTTTAGATTTACTTCATATTTTGATAATATTTTAATAATTTCCATAGCGAGGCTTTTGCTTGTGCTACATCCGACACCTTTTAGTTCGACCATTCCTAAAATACGGGATTTTATTTCCAGTTCGCTAATAAATTTCGCACTGATTCCAAAAATGTTTCGGCATAGCCGCGAAGCACTGTCAATTTTAAGTGAAAGTAATTTGTTTTTCAATTCATCTTTCATGTCTTTGCGTAAATTATTAGCAACAATCTCTAAAGTTTTCTTGCAATTTGATGCATTTAAACAAAATGATTTTCCGTCGGTTGCCTTGAAGCCGTCACAAATTGGTTTTAAAATATTTCGCATATTATTCGAATTTAACACATTGAACGGTATGGAGTCCTCCGTAACAAGCCCAATGTATGACCGTATTAGTTGCTTTTTGTTCATTTCAATTTTAATTTTTTTTTTCGTGTAATTTTAGACGACGAACAACTAGAAGAGTTTTCCGACAGTTCGGATGGAGGTGTCATTTTCAACTGATGTACTTTGACAATATGAGCTTTTAAATTTGAAATTCGATTGGTTTTAAGTTTGCTTTTGCATGTTTTACATGTAGCAAAGTCCCCTTCCTCATTGGTATCAAAATACTTCCAAACATCACATTGTTTATTTAGCGACATTTTTGCTGTTGCTCGGATGCACATTAATACAAGACTACGTCTACGATCTGTTTCATTTCTACAAAGTACGCCGCAAGTGACTTCGGCAATTACAGTTACAAAAGTTACCAAAACAAAGCAAAGCAAAAAGTGTCGAAGCTGTCTGCTGTGCTGTGCTGTGCTATGCTGTGCTGTGCTGTGCTATGCTGTTCGGCAGTCGACAGTTTTTGATTTTGCTGCGACTGCGACTGTCGAAAATGCTCGCAGCAACAGTTCTAGCATTCGTAAAACTGCCGAAGTAGTCGATTTCCGAAGCGCTGCGCTGCTGATAAAAAAATGTTTTTGCTTTCGCTGCGACTGCGACTGTCGAAAGTGCTCGCAGCAACAGTTCTAGCATTCGTAAAACTGCCGAAGTTGTCGATTCCCGAAGCGCTGCGCTGCTGATAAAAAAATGTTTTTGCTTTCGCTGCGACTGCGACTGCCGAAAATGCTCGCAGCAACAGTTCTAGCAATAACAGAACTGCAAAAACTGTTGGCTGCAGAAGCCCAGCACAGACAAAATTTTACGACTGCTGCTGCTGTGACTGTCAGCTTTTCAAACACTGGTATGGGGTAAAGAACTTAAACATTTACACAAGCCACCAGCCTCTTACATTCGCGGTTTCAAAGAGAAACACAAATGCGAAAATAAAGAGATGGAAGGCATTTATTGACAAGCATAACGCTCAAATTTTCTATAAGCCAGGGAATGAAAATTTTGTTGCCGATGCCGATGCTCTGTAGAGACAAAAATATCCATGCTTTGGAAGAAAATGCTCCATCTGATCTGGCTACTGTAGACTGTGAGAGAGAGAGTAAAAGAGAGTAAACTGTTACCGCAATCAAATAATTATTGAAGAGGGCATAGTAAATTCAGACAAAAAAACGAGACATATCATATACTTTGCCGACAGAGAAAACTTAATAGGTCCCATCAACTAAATTTTGTCATCCCACCAAGCTGGCCATTGACGTGCATGATAAAAATGAGCAAAAGGAATTAATAGTCGCAGAACATGGCAGAGCACATAAAGCAGTTTAGGAAAACGTAAATAAAATTCTACAAGATTACTTTTTCCCAAAATGACTAATTTGGCAAAAGAAATTGTAGCAAACTGCAAAATTTGTAATTAAGCCAAATATGATCGATACCCACAAAAACAGTGTATTGGCAAAACACCCATCACTAATCAAGTTGGAGAGATTCTCCGCATTGATATTTATTGCACTCAAGGCACATATTTTCTAACTTGTCTTGATAAATTTTCAAAATTTGCCACTGTTCAACACATAGCTTCTAGCACCATAGTTGACATCGAGCCATCCATTTTATAACTCATGAATTTCTACCTCCCCAACAAAAATCATACATTGCGATAATGAACCATCTCTAAATTCAGAAATATTTAAATCACTTGAAAATCATTTCAAAGTGGAAATTATGAATTCTCCGCCAGTCTACAGCACTTCAAACGGGCTAGTAGAAAGATTCCATAGTACACTCTCGGAAATTACTACATGCTTAGAATTAGAAAAACACTTAAGCGACACAGTTGATATAGTACTACAGGCAACAATAGAATACATAAAATCAGTTCACTCCGTTGTGGACAAGAGACCAATAAAGATTCATCTTCACCGGAATTTGAAGCGGAGATAAGGAACAATATTACTAAATCTCAATTACTTTATTACTTTTATTACAAAGGCATAACAATGACAAGAGGGATAGAACTTTCCAAGTAGGCGACAAAGTATTAATCGAAAGACAGTAATAAACTAACGCCTTTGTTTGAAGAAGTTACAGTAAAAGCCGACCTGGGATCAACGGTAATGATTATAGGGAGCATGGTCCATAAGGTCAATTTAAGATAAAAAAAAAACTTCAAGTACTCAGCCTATTCTGTATCTTTCTCTTTGGCTTGGATCTTTCTTGCTCAACTTTTTGTAACAACAACAACTGAATAAATTTTCTCAGTCCTATATAAAAAAAATTTTTGAATCTGATATAGGTCATAATAAATCTTTGTTAGAAACTGTAACTGTTCACCATAGGTACACACGTAGTATTAATATTTTGGGAACAGCTCTTAAAGTTGTTGCCGTCACTCCTGATTTTGCTGACAAGACAACTAGAAACAAATGTATCAATTAACCGACAATCAGTTATAAACACGCGAGCTCAGGAAAAAATTAATAATCTAACAGAATCTATAAATATTATTATGAAACTTGCAAAAGATAAACATATAGAAACAGGACACGTTTATGAAACTTTACTAGCAAGGAATAGAATTGTAATCTCACAACTAGAAATGTTAATGTTATCAATCACATTCGCAAAAATTAAAATTGTAAACCCAGCAATGCTCGATTAAAAGTATTTAAATCATATTTTAAACCAGTACTCTACCAGTATAACAATAGCAGACTTAATGGAAGTTTCATTTATTAATGTTTTGTTAGATCATATATTTGTTCACTTTATTATTAAATATCCTGATCCTAACTTAGTTTGTAAGAAGGTAACCCTGTTTTCCGTTCAGCGCAATGGTACAATACTTCATTTAGCCGGAGATAACGATGTAGCAGACTGTGGTAATAAAATTGTACCCATTGGAAACTGTACTGCTACACTTACCTCAACGTTCTGCAAAGAGCTACCTTTTACAGCTTGTGCGCAGCAACTACATTCTGGAGGCATTGCACAGTGCAATACCCGTCCCAGTCATCTAGAGCCATTAGAGGTGGTAGACGACGGCATCATCACAATAAATGAGGAAACAGCTACAGTAAAGATATTCAACGAGGCAGACAAGCATTCCTGCTGACATTCGCCGATGAAGTGCACATAAATGGGTCCCGATTCAGACACACAAAAAAAACATCATCCGACGACAACCAGGCTCTGCAGCATCGGCCCTGTTAAATATAACCGTACACCAGGAAAAACAGAGTCTGCCGTATTTTCAGAGGTTGAACTTCGAAAACTAACACTTTAACAAAGTCGAAAAATATCGCATGGCCTACGACGTTCAGCTTACTCATCATCATTGCCTTTGTTATGGGGTTCTCGATCCCCAAGATGTATCAAAATTCGAACAAGAGTAAGCAGATATTCTCCTTGAGGATTGTGTTAGATACTCTAAAGAAAACCAGACGCCTTCAATTTAGCGAGGGAGGAGTTAACACAATTTACAGACACTTGAGCATGATCAGCTACTTTAGCAAGTTTGTCACACTTATGCCTCCGTCAACATCCCATGCTCCGACTCCCAAAATCCAATCCATTTCAACATAAATGCTGCCTTAGTGATTGTAGGTCAGGGCTAGCTTCAATATAAGAACATTTTGTATTTTAGTTTTCAGTCTCTTTTGAGCAATAAACTTGAATGGTCTACTTTAATAAGTATTTTGTCTTAATAACTTCGCACAAGAAAAGTACAACAATATTAAATTGTATGTAAAATGCCAAATTATTATGTAGAGCGACTTTTGTATGTGGCTCACTCTTGTGTAATTATTTATGAATCTTTCTTCTAATCTGACAAAAACTGTCAAGTGATATTACTCTTGCCATGTTTTTCTATTTTGTAATGATTAGTATCATCATTTGATCTGCTCTACTTCTATTTAATTGATAACATTAACTGAGTGATTCTCAACCTTTGATTGTTTTTCCCCTAAGGGTAATAATGCGTTGCCGACAAAGAGTATTTAAACAATGAAAAAAATTACAAATTTGATTTTTGATATAAGGTTTGATCAAAAGTGAATAAATTTTATTTTTTTTCTTTTATAATAATTGTCTCGAATTTTTTTCTGTTATTGCGGGGCGTGGAAGGCCGCTTCCGCATTATTGCTGTATGCCTAAGGGCAGGCACTCAAGTTTTATTTAATTATGTATCTTGGCATTTATTATTATGTTGTTATTTTTTTGAAATTATAATAAATTGATTTGTATGCGTTACTCTTCACGCAGAGGATTTCGGTGTTGAGCAGTTTGGAGCCACGGGCGCCGCAAAACTTGAAGCCGCAGGTGCTGAATATGCAGATGGAGCAGGAACTGGGTAGCTGGGCGTTGATGGTGCTGCATTTGGTAATTGTTTCTAGCTTAAGTATGCTTGACGTAACCGGTGCTAAATAGCTCGGTGTTGCAGGTAGTGTGCCGCTGGCATTCTTCTTGGTATTTTCTCGTCAATGTGCCGTTGAAAAGCAGGCATGAATGCCATGTAATGGTAATAAAATGGCAGGATGGCAATGTAATGATATTAAAATAGCAGGATCGCAATGTAATAATAAGGTGAGCAACAATTGAACTCCTTCGCCAATGTACTGTATTAATTCTGATTTTTTATTGGTAATTGCATGCCTTTTATACTTAAATTTTGACCGCTGCCAGCTATGTATATATGCATAAGTGTGCCTTGCAAGGGATCGCATTACGCTGTTAACGTAATTTGTTGCTAGCGTAATACGAGTGCTCTGCCAGCATTACTTGGCTCTTATCGTAATAACATATTTTGGGCCACAAAGCGTTATGCAAATGTTATTGACATTGATATCAAATGGCATATTATGAATTAATATGTGTATATTACCCACTATACTCTCCTTCCGGCTTACAAAAATTACTTAATAGTATAGTATGAAGCTTATATTATATATGTAAAATATGTTTTTAATTTTATTATTATTTTTTTTTTCATTGTTAGTTTTCCCTTTTTTTTTGTAATGCTAGGAAACTAGGAAGCTTTACTGTGAGCTGCACTTGCGCCTAGCTAAATTCTTATTGGTCAGTAATACAGCCAACTTCATGATGCATTTGACTTTCCATGAAAAAGCTCGGGAATGGTCAGCTATCAAAAGCTTTGCATAGCTTTCAAAGGTCTCAGTCCGGAGTAATGAATAGACAACGCAAATCTAATACCGAATAAAGTGCAATTTAATTTATATGGTCAGTCAGGTCGCCTAATGCAGAAGGTTTCATAATGTGGCGGACATAATAGTTTCGGCAAATGTAATTTGTAATTTTTTTGGTGTGCATTGTATTTAGATGAGGCCCCTTGTGCAAAGATACCAAAATCCAAATCTCGAGTCAATAGCTCAGTCCGATAAAGTGCATTGAAAATTAAAAGCTTACACACAACAATGATCTAAATAAAAATCTCCACAACCACCAAATATATTAAAATTATGAAAGTAAAATAAAAAGTGAATGAAGTGTTGAAACGGACTTAAATAATTATGAACATTTAATCAAATAAAGATATGGACCATAATATCGTCGGAAGGCCTTTCACCGTTGGAGATGTCTGTATGTAAGTCACCCCAAAATGTATCATCATATGTGCTTTGTTTACATTGACGTAATGTAGCACAGATGGGCATATTAATACTGCTTATATGTAGGTTTGTTGTGCGTTGGTGGCTGCCAAGTTTTTACCATTTTGTCAATATAAACAAGTATTTTCTTTTAGCACATTAAAAACAATTTTCCTTTATCTATTATACATTTGAAAATATAACAAAATTTAAAAATACATATATTAATCTAGCTATTTTCAACAGTTTAATAAATATATGAAACTCCGTTTTTTTCTTAAGTGAGGTTACAGTAAAGTAACATCAACACACCAACATAAACCTGGAAAAAAAATACGTTTAGAATTCAATATGCACTAACTCAGTTAAATATTTTATATTTCAAATCTTCTTACTGTATACATATACACCCATTGATGGCCTATTGTTGTAGTACGAGTTTGAGCTATTGGTTTCGTTACATAAAAGAGCCTTAAATTAAACGCTATGATCAGCAACGAGAACTGCTGAATCAAAAATATCCGAGCACGTGTTTTTTTTAAAGCTAAGAACATTGTAGAATATAAAAGTGCATTCATACTATTAAAATAAATTTCAGTTCGGAAATTAGTGGCTAAGAAATCTCATAATAATGAGTATATATTTGAGTAATTTCTGAATAAACAATAAAATATATTAATATGGAAGTGTAAGTTTTATAATTCCTGAAGACATGGGCACTTGAAGTAGCAATTTGTTTTCATGGGTATCATCAGTCAACTGAAGGTCAATTAACATCATAGACCACGCCAATTGTTGCGACTTCAATCATATAAATGCTATACTGCTTTTAGTAAATTTAAATATTTGGAGTATGGCCCGATTCGTTTATAGGTATTTTAGTTTGGGTAGTTGAGCTCCACTGTTAGTTTCAGTAGAGATCCTTAATATTATTATGTATCTGGAAGTTGAAAGGATAGCACAACCCACGCCCACCCCGAAAGAACTACGGAACCAGAGGGTCCCACTCACTATTATCATTCGAGTCGGAGGCCGATGTTCAAAGTATACTCTGTATGGGAGTTGTATCGGCCCTTCTGCATGCGGACTGAGTCCAGCTATACACTAAGCATGCACACTTTGTACAAAACAGGTGCGGTTACAAATGATGTATTAATATATTAAGCGTACCTAGCTGATAAGCACTGATACTGTTAGAGTCTTCAGCAGGGTGTCGAAGATACGCAGAAAGGCATCTTTCTTCCTGATCCGGTTTATTTAGTTCTTGATGCAACTGAAGATTTGTGGGGCTGGTAAATTATGCAGCCTTGTAGATGGTGCCATAGTTGCCATGGCAGTCTAAATCCTGCCAGTACCTTCGCTGGCAGTGGTATTAATAAAACCTGGTCACATCTTCCATATTTAACTGCTTTCGGCAGTAATTCTTGGTGTGATCAATTTTGTGGCAATGCTATACATTGCTTAATGCTGTTCTTTTCCTTTTTGGCTCTATCGTTACCCGCTGGCGACATATTTGTTTAGTCGTAGAGCCTCCCTGTTGTTGGTTCCTGTTTGAGATCTGCACGCCATGTGTTCTGACCTGGGTTCAGCGAGGGGTCAAATACTAATTCATATGAAGTCTTTTTCCGGACTTGGGATGCACAAATTTACAACCACGTGTCCGTGCTTTTCAAATTCACTGTGAATAAGGGTCTTCGGGGTGGAAGCTGCGAGGTTGTGGACTACAACGGTGAAGTTCCAGTCCTCCGATAGCCAAAATTGCGTATACCTGATATTTACGGAGGACAACTGTTTCGTAATACTCCGGTGTGTAGCAGAGTAATAGCATACATTGGCAGTGTTATTTGGAGCGAATCTGCATTCGTAGGAGTCATGGTCCACAGTCCTGTTCTCAAGTTTGGGTATGTCCTCAATCCCAGGCACTGATATAGGTCTGGGCTTGGGCGTCTTTTTAGCTTGCCCTCAACGGGATCTGCCACACCCAGAGTAGTATCCATAGCACCTGATATATTCGCCAATGTTGTCGGTTCCACAGTTGGCGTAAGAACGTCAAATTTATCAACGTCGTTGTGCAGGAACCTCTCCTTTTTTTGAGCCTCGGTCACTGTGGCTACACCTCGACGCGTCTTGATTGTAACATTATGCTATGGGACTAGCAAAAGTTCACTTGTCCTTTTTTTTTGAGAATGTTACAAGAAGTAGACGTCGTTTCCTTTTGCCCGCTTTAGGAGTGCATCACCGATTAGCTAGAAGTCTAGATTTAATAGGAACAGCATTGAAGACATTGGCTATCAGGATGTCAGTGGTCACCTTATTGAGTCTAATAATAGTTAGGTCATAATTAACGCTAGACTCAAGAGCAGCTGAAGCAGCTTACCAAACAGTGAACAGTTTGTCAGAGAGAAACAAGTAAGAATGCGACCATCGAGCTTGTTCGACAGTTATATACCCTGTACCTAATTAATTTCAACAACAAATTCGGACTTGGACCCTATTAAACTGGATAAAAAAATTGCATGAAAAACAGGTACAGAATACCCATTACTTAATGAACCGCTAAAAAAATATAGCAAACCGCTCTTGATGTCCTTCTTACAAATTCAGACTCAGGGCCTCTTAAAATGCATGCAAACTAAATTTGGCCGATTTGGATGAAAAACAAACATTTGGTGTGCATCCCGGTTAGATTAGATATATGGATTCTATATGATACAGTGTCCGATCTAAATAAAAAAAAAATGAAATAAACTTGATCTGGAAACTTGGAAAAAGTAAAATGCTAATTTTAAGTTTTTATATCTTGTAATTTCCAAGATCTAAATTTTCATTCATCCGGACACACGCTCAGATGGTCGGACATGGCTGGATCGACTCGGCTTGTAGTGCTGATACAGAATATATATATTTTGTGGATACGGATACACTTATTTCTAAATGCTTTTCATCCAAATGAAATTGATCAAAAGCTTTATTATGTCGAGCATGCTCGACTAGACAAGTCATACACAAGCCATAAACAATTTACATTATCTACTAGCTATATGCGTTAGTATAGATGTTTTGTTTGAGTTAGGGGAGTTACTATTAGAGATAAAGTTAAAGAGTTTATTGTAGTTACAACAAAGGACACGAAAGGGTTCATGCAGGAGATAGTTTAAATTACAGTGCTGAAGATAGATAGGAACATAATTTGTAGTAGTTATACCATGAACACAAAAACTAATTTGGCTAATTCAAGACAGCGAGTCAATCTCATCGTTAGTCAGCGTATGTATAAAGATTTCCTAACAAAATTTCTTTTATTTCCTATAAATTTCCTGTATTGTGGACACCAAACACACTATGCGTACTCTAAAATAGGACGGACCAAAGAAGCATGCAGTAGTTTAGTTATATGAGGATCATCCAATTGCTTCGACCATCGCTTGATAAAACCCATTACACCCACAGCCTTATTGACGGTAATTGAAACGAGGAAATCCAAGTTTGGGTCTAAAAAAACACCCAAGTCATCAACTGAGTCGATACGATCAAGGGGCATATCGTTGAGAAAGTGAAGAATTCTGAAACGGTATCCAACAACAAAATTACATAACTTTGCATTTACAACAGTTGAGATTTAATAATTTAAGCTGACACCACAATTGGAAAGAATCAAGGTCATCATTGCAGCCTGAAGTGGGAAGAAAAGTCATTGAAGGACAAGCAAAGTTTAACGTCGTCGGCGAACATAAGTACACGAGAGTGGGATAGACCCTGAGTCAGTTCAAATAATGTAAATAGAATTGGACCGAGGTGGCTACCATGCGGTAACCCTTATGTAACCCCAATGGGACTTAGAGTGAGGGTCTTTAAAAATAACTTTCTGAGTTCTGAGATGAAGGTAGTCGGCAATTCACCTAACAAGAAAGGTTGAGAAGCCAAGGAGATCCAACTTATATATAAGTAAACAGTGATTTACCTAGTCAAATGCTTTGCTGAAGTCAGTATAAATGACGTCAGTTTGCATTTTAATTTTAAATTCGTGTATTACAAAAGAGGAAAATTTAATCTTAATAGATTTATTTTCATTAAGAAATAGCTTAGAGTAACTAGGGCAGATGGGATGTTATTAGACCTGTGTTAGCTATAAGGATATATCTGATTGGACCGATTCCTAGGAGACGCATAAGTTGTTTGAAAGAACACTGGCAACAAATTGGCAATGCCTTGATTTGTATTTGCTTCAGTATTTAAATAAAATAATGAAGAAGGTAGAACAGATGTTTTTCGTTTTCAATTTATTGTTATTTTGGGTCCTGAGAAAATTATACTTCTCTGAATTAATGACAGGGAGCCTTGAACATGCAGCATTTTACTCGAATAGTCCGAGGACCTTCTCGAGGTCTTGAACTTCCTAAAGTGTCTAGATTTGGTCATTTTCAAATTGGACAACTTTGGAGTAAACCAAGGTGGCTTTGTGAGATTAACAGAACTAATGAGTGGAAGAAAATCTTTAAAAATAATAACGAACTTTGTAAAAGAAGCCTACCGCACTGTCCACACCTGTACAATTGTACAAATATGAGCAGAATGATTGAAGGATGACAACGTTAAGGCTAACAAAATCAGCCTAAATGAATATGTTCTAGCTGACAAGTTGGAAGATGCACATACCGTAGGAATAGGAATATCCATAGTAACGTGTAATGATGGGTGACAAGCGTCTTCAGGAAGCAAAAGCGGACTGACCACTGAAATGGGAGGGTCAGAAGCAAATATCAAATCAAGTTGGCTATTGAATGAGGTTGTTATAATGTTAATGTTGATTAACTTGAGATAAGGACAATTCAAGTAGGCCGTCAACAAATTCGAGTTGCCTTGAAGGTATCAAACTGGCTGAGTCGATCACATATTACCACGAGAAATCACTGATGTTGAAATCACAAAAAGCCAACAATTGACAGAGAAACAGTTAAAAGATATTCAAGTATTTATAAATTCAATTACGTTGGGGAAATCAAGTAGAATTGATTCCGACAGAAGGCCGGAACCAACAGCAAACAGTACGCAACCACCCTATCGGGAGGAAGAATCAGATCTTTAAAAAAAAGTGCCGAGTATCATATATCTAGCTTTATCCAGTGAGGGGCAGTTATGAAAAACATTTAAAAGATGCTTTAGTACTTATAAATGAAATTACGTTATTAAAATTAAGCAGAAATTGTTCCGGCAGAAGAATGGAAACATTAAGGAAACATTTTCTGATGTAGAATCAACGGGATAGTCCAGAAATAAAGATCATCTTCGGCTTTGGAACGCTCATAAAAGGTCTAGGCAAAACAGACAGATAGAGAATGGAGCCCACTACTGCAGGGGTTTTCGGCTCTATTACGACCGGGTCGATAGAGTCTTTATCCAGACCAGAGCTACCCAGATAATTTACTCTCTTGCGCTTAAGAGACTCCATATTAAAAGATGTGAGATTTGCTGCAAGCGTCGAGAATGCTGTATTTAATTGCTTAAAGCCTACGTGAAGAGCATTAACCTTAGTTTGCGTTTCTTAAAAATGAACGCAACTTGGCTTCAAATAATCGCTTACACGGGCACTGATATTGGCACATTTGTAATACATGGTATTACATATCACATATCAGGCAGTGAAGAGTCTAAAAATATCACAAGTTTACAAGTAGACCGCAAGCACAAACAAAAACAAACACATAGCACGATAAGCACAAAAAAATAGTCAATTGGTGGCAATGTATGCTTATGGCTTAGCTTATGGTCTTATTTGCACTATACAAAATAATTTAATGCAGTTTTATTAAGTGCACTTAAAGGTTTGTGTTGAAACCGAAACCAAAATGAACGCACAAAATTAGCACAATACGGGAGATTGAGAAAAAGCAACCGTCTTGAGCGAAAGTCAGAGAGCTTTAATTGAGCAATTGAGCTTAAAAATCATCCGTATTTAATTTGATTTTATTCAGTTTGAATATCCATGTCATTTAGTTGGCATATAACATATTTTTTCAAAGCAACAACAAACAAAGCAATTTTTATTTCAAACAGACTAATAAATTTTGTAAATATTACGAAAATTATCATATGCATATTGGACCATTCAACATTCTTTTAGAACCATGATTACAATAGCCAACACACGAAAAACGCGATCTTAATACAAGAAATAACTACCTTGTGCGAGAAGCAAAGCAATTTTAAAAGATTACTGACCACTTCACCCGCCGAATGAATCCTTCATATCGTGGTATGGAACGGGAACGGCATGCAATAACGCGCGCACAGGCTTCAGAA
This sequence comes from Hirtodrosophila duncani, assembly GCA_037043425.1. Classification (NCBI taxonomy): domain Eukaryota; kingdom Metazoa; phylum Arthropoda; class Insecta; order Diptera; family Drosophilidae; genus Hirtodrosophila; species Hirtodrosophila duncani. The sequence goes on from JBAMBM010000835.1 coordinate 83,666, forward strand.
GTAAATATTCCTTACATCTCGCCGAATGAGCCCTTAACGAAGTTTCTCTCATTTGTACGTGAAGCTATGATATGAAAGAAACAAGTGGAAGAAATGTTAAGTTAACTTAAACCGTTATAAATATATTTAAGCAATTGTGAATGGTGTATAAGCGTTGGATCAGATTAATTTAGTTGAAGTTTTATAGAAAAAATGGTTTGTTTATTATATAAAGATAATATTGTAAGCAGAATGTAATATGCCATTAGCATTAACATTTAATTACATATTTTTATTATGTTGCGCTCATATGCATATCGGCACTTTTATTTTTTTATTTACATATAGTACATGCTCTAACACACTGCTCATATGTATTGCATTTCTCTAATACTTGATAAGGCTTTTAATGTTATCGCCGCTAAGTCAAGCTATGTAAGCTCTGCTTTCTCCGAAAGTGCATTAGTTGCTAAATTCCTCTGGCTGCAATAAACATTGGATTGCTGTGACCCGCTATTATCTTCCTCATAGCTGTTCAAAATTACCAGCCAAGCCAAGAACTGCTGAACCGGTGTCTACAATTTTCGTTTTCCCATTTTCGCTCTGTGATAAGGCTCGCGGATTTTCATTGGCGCCTGATAAAGTACATCGTTTCTGCAATTTTCGTTTCAATACCCCCGATAAAAATTGACAATGTGAATTTTTGCGTTCTCGGCGCAAGTTGATATTTTTATATTGCGCGAATATAGCTTTCAGCTGTCTGGTCTAAGTTGGAATATTTGGAGTCATTTCACCATCGGAAAATCAATGCAACAATCTCAAGTATTTAATGCCAAACATGTAATTCCTCGAGCAAGTTACCATTTGCTCGTGTGTTTATAAATGTAACTATACGTGGCCCAGGCCAATACTTAACATCAACTTTTGGCACTTAGTGAATTCAGAAACAAATTTAATACTACATTAAATAAAATAAACCAACCAACGTGAACTGCGTTAGACAAGAAATTTGTGGATTAGGAAATTTGTATGGTGATTTGACAAACTTGCTGTACATTTTCATAATTACGTTGATACTGTACAGTAATTGCGGGCAACGGTCATTTGCTATTCTAGTTGCTATTCCTTTTTGTCAAGTACCGCTTTTATTGCATTTTACTTTTCCTTTGCAACACTTACGCTTGCCAAGCAAAGACGATGTATATTTTTGCCTAAATTTTGGCGGCATATGGATAGTAATTTTTGGTTGTTTTATTTTCGTTGCTGCCTCTGCATTAACCCTTTGGGACCAATACATACTTTTTGGATTTATTTAATTGTGTAACCACTTCATATTCATGATTAATCAAATCGTTTAGTTAATATCTTTTGTGTTTGTGAATATTTTAGCAAGTAACATAGTTAAAATTTTGGTACATTGCTTCGTTGCGTTAAACTTTGTGTATCACACATACGTACTTAAGTACGTATAAGCACACATACGTATAAGCTTAAGTTAATTTGAATATTGCACAATGGCTGATAAATACTCACAATCGGCATCGAAAAAAAGGTAGTTCTAAACGTAGCTCAAAGTTGTTAGTGATAATGCAAAAACACGATAACATCATGAGTTATTATCGGCGTATGAAAGCGGCATTCGAGGAGAAAACCAAATTCAAATTATTTTCAGATTGGAGATGCTCGAATAGTATATATAGAAATTAATGCATGTTCAGGCGGACATGGATTCATGTCGAGGATCTACGTATCAGCTCAAAAGCTTTGTATTGTTCTGCAACCAAAGAAAGCGATAGTCAAAAACGATAGTCAGTTACGAAAAATGCATCTTCCTAAGTTTAGTGGAAAACATGATGAATTTAAAAACATTATTAGAATTTTTGAGAGTTTGGTTCATTACGACTCATCATTAATCAACGTCTCGCTTGGAAGAGCAACTTGAATATGATAAGTTACCATCTTGGTCCGAGTGCACAGCTCAGTTGAATTGACGTTATCAGCATCTGGCTGCTTAAGAGTCAACAAAGAATAAAGGGATATCCAAACAAGAGGCAAGTAAAGGACACACGGCGACGAATCATAGTAAAGACAAATTTCAATCGTTTAGTGCTCTTCCGGTTGGTCAACGATTTGAATTTACTTTGGAGAATCAACTGAATCAACGTTTGTGTATCAACTGTCTAAGCCCAGGTCATACAATTATAAAATGCAAGACGTCAAATTGTCGAGTGTGCTCTAAACCCCAAATTGCTCTTCTTCACAGATACATTGTAGAAAAGCAGCGAATTACTTCTGGTTCTACACGTGTGCAGCATTCACAGGCACACTTGTCAACTTCCGAGCCTCCACTAGTGTATTCTAGTCATGTTGCTAAAAGTGATCAGGTCATTTTTTCCACTGTATAAGTGAAAGTCAAAGATAGATCCCGACAGTATCATACCAAGAACCCTTCCAGATTCGGCTCCAAATGTCACACGATGCCTCTGTTATAAGGCACACAGTTTACACTTTTGTCCACTCTCTTGTCAAAGCTCATAAGTTGGTATTCTTGCTATTGAGCTCGATTTCTACCTTTTAATCCGAACATGTAGTTAGCTTCGCACAATGGAATATTCCGACCAACATTGAGCTGGCGGACCCTTGTTTCGACAAGCCTGCTAAGGACTGACTGATAGGAGCAGAAACCTTTTTCGAATTAATTTGTGTGGGCCAAATATAGCTAACTTCCAAACATCCATCTATCCAAAAAACGTTGTTGGGATGGATTGTATCTGGAAAGTACGCCAAATCAAGCTTTGGTGTGCAACCTCGCTATTGAAAGCAAACATTGTTCACTCGACTCTCTGGTATAACTCTTTGGGAATTAGAACTTGTCCCAGAAAATCGAAGGCTGTTCAAACAGCAGAACAATTGGCATGCGAACTTAACTTTAAGTAAACCGTACGCAGGCTGGTCGCTTTGAAGTTAAGCTGTCATTTAAACGTAGTCCCAATGAAATGTAATAATATCGTTAAATGAATGTAATAACGCGATAGTTATCTACAATATATTAAGACTAAGATACCTTGAAATATTACTATCGATTTGTCGGTGACAATGAAAGCAGCTCTTAAGAGACGACAGAAATACATGAATAAAAGCGCAATTATAATTATGTTACATACATAATTATTATATGGTATCAGAAGTGAAACAATCGTAATAAGTTCAGGGGAACGTGCTTTGCCAGAAAATGATTGCGGAAAAAGTGGAAAAGTGCATTTCTTATGTACATGATCGCAACTGGCAAAAAGGCGGACATTGAACCAAACAAAATTGCCACGTTTTTGTGGTTGGCTGGAAAAGCAACGAAAATATAAAACATATTATTAAAGTCAGTGTAAATGACGTCAGTTTGCATTTAATTCTTAAATCCTTGTATTAAAAAAGAAGAAAATTCTAGTAAATTAGTGGTGGTAGACCTACGCTTCATAAATCCATGCTGAGCAGAACATAAACCCATGATGTAAAGTTAATAATTTTTCAAAAAGTTTAGGAATAGCAGACAAATTTGATATTCCCCTGTACTTTTGGGCATCAATCTTATTCCCCTTTTTATGGAGAGGAATAATAAACTACTTCTTCCAGAAGGAAGGGAAAGACGAATAATTCAAAGATAGATCAAAAAGCTTCCAAATCGGCTTACAAAGTGCATCGGCGCAGATTCTAATAATACACCCCGGAACGCCACCAGGACCAGGAGAAAAGTTAATCTTAATAGACTTAAGTTCATTAATCATTTCTGGAACTATATTAGAGGGTACTGTACGACTAGGTGCTCAGGACAGAAACTTTTTGACAGATTGTCTCAAACCTAAACCTAAAATACTTACTAAAATACTAAACAAACACCAAATGAATAGTGATGATTTTATCACAATAAGTGAGTGTCTGGAAGAAATTAAATGTGGATGAACAGTATCAATGTGGATGAACGAAAAGTATCATTTTAGGTTGACACAGAGGCCGATGTCAACTATATCCAGATTAAGCCAGTTAAGTTTTTTGAAAACAAGTATTTGTAACGATCAATCCGTGATCTATGATTATGATAAAAATTAGGAATTTCGGGAAGGTAGAACTAGAATGAAAAAACGGCATAAGTAGAAAAGCGTCATTTTTATAAGTAGATAATGGACGAGTCCCGATACTGGGACTTTAAACCTCCATTGATTTTGGGCTTATTGAATGCCTGAATGTTTATTCAATAAGCAGTTTGCCAAAAAGCAAAAAAACTGTAGAACAGTTTAAGTTTCTATTTGAGGGCTTAGGAAAGTTTCCTTCTAAACCAACCCTCATAATAAAAGAAGATGCAGAATGAGCACTACATTATAAAAGTGGGTTCCACAAGGCCTTCTTGAGCTTTTCTTTTTTTTAAGAAATTAACATATATCGTAAAAGATGAAATCATTTCACGTGCAACATACCCAACAGACTGGATAAATAATTTACAAAAGGTGGAAAAATCGAATGGGCAACTACGACTGTGCCTAGACCCAAAGCCCAAACAAGGCTATCAAACATGAGCATTTTCTCATTCTTACAATTAATGACTTTACAAGTCAAACGCGAAATTAAAAATTGTTTACAGTATTTAAACAATGGATACAGATGGAGTTAGATGAGAAAGCTTAGATCTTATGTGACTCCCTTTGGCTTAGACATATGTGACTCCCTTTGGCCGTTTTAAATTCAATCGCATGCCATTTGGCATAAATAATGCCCCCTTAAATATTTCAGCATAATATTTCATGACGTGGGTATTATAGGCGAGACAGAAGAAGAACACGATGACATTTTGTTATCAGTACTAAAGCGCGCACAAGAAAACAATGGAAGATTTAATCTGGATAACTGTCAAATTAAACAAGCACAATTTGAATTTACGGGACATATTTTGTCTGAAGCATCGCGAAGCAATCCTAAATATTAAGACGCCGGAAAATAAACATGATGTCCTGAGAATCCCTGGCCCCTTTAATTATGTTGCCAAGCTCATTCCAAATGTATTTAAGAGATCTACTAACATGAGGCATGTTACGAGAAAACATGTAGCTTTCGAGTGGAATGAAAACACCAAAAGGAATTTAAAGATTTACTTGAGTTGATTGCAAATGATTCAGTATTAGTGGTTTATGACAAGCCATATATAATTCAAGCGTATGCCTTGAACGATTGGTTAGAATGCGCATTGATTCAAAATGGGCATCACATAGCTTTCGCATGTCGTTCATTTACAAAAAGCGGACAAAAATGGGCTCAAATTGAGAAGGAACTGCTGACAATAGTATTTGAGTGTCAAAGATTCCACTATTACATCTCTGGCCGTAAATTATTAGTTGAGAGCGATCACAAGCCATTTGAAATCCTTATGAAAAAAATATTGACTCGGTAACAGCTCAAGTTCCTACTAAGATTCCCAAAGAGACAGTAACTTATAAGCCTAAAATGGACATGCTCATTTCAGATTGCTTACATCGAGCACAGTTCCCCGAAAAGGAAGATATTCCCGAACTTTCAAACGTGATTCCCTGAATCTCGCGTGCGGTTGTTTATCTGAAGACAACTACAAGGGGTATGTGTCACTCTTGGACAGTGATGAGATATACAAAAAAAATTTGTGAATATGTATAGATCCGCTGGCCTATTTACAATAAGCTTAGCGAATTTGAGCAACAGTTTTATAAACTCAAATCTGAACTTCATTATGAGAACAGACTATTACCACATAACTTCAGATTAATTTTACCAAGAAATGAGCAACCCATAAAACAAACTTCATGAGCCAAATCTTGGGATAAACAAGACACTCGCAAGACCCAGAGAGCTATATTCGTGGCCTGGAATTAGCAATCAAATCAAGCGTATTACAACCTGCAGCGTTTGCGAAAAATGCAGACGAAATAATCAAAAATAACCATTGGTACAGGACGAAACTACCGAATACCCAACGTCATATTGTAGGAACGATTTAACCATGTTGGATATCCATCCAAAATTAATTATGACAATAATCCATTTAACTCATTGCCTTTCCGTAAGATTGCCGATGACCACAATATACTAATACAGTATTCTAGTAATACGTATTCACAAAGCAATGGATTATCATAAAAGAATGTAGCTATATCAAAAGATATCTTAAAGCAATGTATTGAAATGCATCAGTTTGAACAATATCGTTCGTTCGTTGGCCGATTGTGCAAAACAGAACTCCCAATGTCGAAATCTCTACTGTATCGTAGCAATTTGAACGAAGCCAGAAATACAAATGTAATATTTGAAAAGATTTCTAATGAATGGAATTCTGGTCATATAATTTTAAAGATAATTTTCGACGAAATATGCGCCTTATATATAAATCTAAATCCACCATCTAATCCAAGTGAGTGGTTATACGAGGCACATATTATACGGGGAAGATTTAATGACAACCCACAAATGCAAGAGGTCGAAATTTCTGTCCGAAAATGTAATTGATCCAACACACAATTCAGAAAAGAATGTTGTAAGAAATATTAATAATTCATCCGATGAATGTGAAACTCCAGTTTCCTTTTCTTCTGAAAGCGAAACTAATAGCTCCAAAGAGAGTACTCAAAATGTCAGCTCTACAAATATAAATAAAAGAACTTCTCGGGATTAAATTAAGTAATTAGTAAAAAATGTCGATCTAATGTAAAGATCCTTATATTCACACTATTATTGAACTATCAATGTAATACTATATTTAACCCCGCTATTATTATTAATTTTGTAATTTTGGAATCTTCAAAAACTATTGTAATACCATATTCAACTTAAAAAAAAGAATGTATTAATATCGTTAAATGAATGTAAACACACGATAGTTAAGTTACCCTTTTGTGAAATTGCTTCGGATCATGGCATACGTTAATAGGTTCAAGGAAGAAAGGTGGAATTTCAAAGTCTGAACTAAAATTGTAGTTTTAGTAGTTCTGAGATGTAAACTAGGGCCAGAATTCATAAAGTTTTAAGAGTCAGAAGTATTGGCTTGTTTACGTAATTTTAAATTTTAAAGGTGTGCATCGCATATCGTTTGCGACATATTTGTCGCCTGGGCTGTAAACTCGAAAGCTTTCCTCTAAGCTACACTTGCGCTTTGCTAAATTCTTATTGGTCAGAAATGCAGATAACTTCACGTTGCATTTGACTCTCGAAGAAAAAGCTCGTGAATGGGAAACTATAAAAAGCTGCGCACAACTTTCAAATGTATCTTTGCTGATATTGCGTGAATGAAAGTAAAATTCGATAAATAAATTTTACAAAATTGCACGTGGTATGTCGGGCCAACACACCCGGTAAAATAAATAGATCCCGAAATCTACATTGTGTGCCGAATCGTTCTTATACGGTACGGGAATAGAGTAACGGATCCTGCCAGAGTAGAGATAAAATCTTAATCTGTTGGCATCTGGCATCTAGCCAATAAGTCAATTAATTTGGAGTTGTGCAGTGTTAAAAGCACAGTAAAATTTATGCGCCGGTTCCATACATAATTTTTGTTTATATTCGTGCTCTCGCTTCTGGTGCACCGTACCACCCACATCCAGATCGCAGACACGTCTCATACCCCGCATTGGAGCATTCATCATCAGAGCTCAGCAGAATCCAGCACTACCCATGAGGCTAACCTCATTTGAAGTGCTCAGTTCAGTGTAGTGAATATGGCAACGTAAATCTAATACCGCTTAAAGTGTAATTTAAAATAGATTGTCAGACAGGTCGCCTAATGCAGAAAGTCCCATAATGTAATGTAATTTGTTTGTGTGCATTGTATTTAGATGAAGCCCATTGTGCAAAGATAACAAAATCCAAAGCTCGAGTCAAAAGCTCAGTCCGATAAAGTGCATTGAAATACAACAATGATGTAACCACAAATCTCAATAACCAACAAAAAAAATTAAAATTATAAAAGTAAAATTAAAAGTGAAAAGTGAATGAAATGTTGAAAGGGACTTAAATAGTTATGAACACTTAATCAAATAAAGATATGGACCATAACATCGTTGGAAGGCCTTTCAAAGAGATGTCTGTATGTAAGTCACTCCAAAATGTATTATCATATGTGCTTTGTTTACATTGACGTAATGTAGCACAGATGGGCATATTAATACTGCTTATATGTCGGTTTGTTGTGCGTTGGTGGCTGCCAAGTTATGAACACTTAATCAAATAAAGATATGGACCATAACATCGTTGGAAGGCCTTTCAAAGAGATGTCTGTATGTAAGTCACTCCAAAATGTATTATCACATGTGCTTTGTTTACATTGACGTAATGTAGCACAGATGGGCATATTAATACTGCTTATATGTCGGTTTGTTGTGCGTTGGTGGCTGCCAAGTTTTCACTATTTTGTCAATATTTTCAAGTATTTTCAAGTGTTTTCTTTCAGCACATTAAAACACTTTCCTTAATCTAATAATTATGCGTGTAAAAATATAAGAAAATTCAAAAATCCCAATATAAATCTAGATATTTTTAACTGCTTAATAAATAAATTAAATTCTGTTTTTTTTTTCTTAAGTGAGCTTTAAGTAAAGCAACATCAAGATAAACCTAGAACAAAAACAGACTTTTAAAATACAATATTCACTAAACTATACCCACTTAAATATTTTATATTTAAAATCTTCTTACTCTACACATATACACACACGTAGACTATATTTAAAATATTAAAATTTTGAGCTTTTGGATTTGTTACTAAAAAGATGATTAAATTAAACACAATTATGATCAGCAACGATAAGACAGACTGCTGAATCGAAAATATAATTGTTGTTTTTTTTTTAAGCATTGTAGAATATAAAAATTGATTAGTGGCTCAGAAATAGCATAATATTTGAGTAATTTCTGAATAAATAATGAAGTATATTAACATGGAAGTGTAAGTCTTATAATTACTGGCACTTGAAGAAGCAATTTGTTCTTATTGGGATCTTCAGTCAACTGTTGCGTGAAGGTCATAGGTTGGGTTGGGTAAAGAACGCGTGTGTCAATTAACATCGTAGACCACGCCAATTGTTGCGACTTCAATCATACAAAAGCTACATTACACTACATTACTTTTCGTAAATTTGAATATTTAGAGTTTGGCCCATTTTGTTTATAGGTAATTTAGTTTTGGGAGTTCAGCTCCACTTTTAGTTTCAGTAGGGATCCTTAATATTATTATGTATCTGGGAGTTGAAGGGATAGCACAACCCACGCCCACCCCGAAAGAGCTACGGAACCAGAGGGTCCCACTCGCTATTATCATTCGACTCGGAGGCCGATGTTCAAAGTATACCCTGTATGACCCTTCTGCATGCGGACTGAGTCCAGCTAAACACTCAGCAGATGCGGTTACATAATTTCTGGCGCCCAAAACGTGTTGCCACTAGCTGGTTACATAATTTTTGGCGCCCAAAACATGAGTCCAGCTATACACTAAGCATGCACACTTTGTACACAACAGGTGCGGTTACATACATTTTTGACGACCAACACGTGGGGCTATTAGCCATACTACAGTTTTTACGGTCTATGACGAACAATTTTGTATTACTAAGTTGTTAGTTGTTGTTAGTTGTTAGTCGTCCCGCATCCCCGGATTGTCGGAAGGAATAATTATTTATATTCACTCGGTTGATATCTGTAGGTTAAATTCGTATATGCCCGGGTTATATAAACTTTATTTGTTCCGGGTAGCTTAGAAGAAACATTCGGATACTAGTTAGTTGACGAGAGTTCGATAACTTGCTAATGAATCACTTTGCCATCAGTCTGCATTTAGTAGAAAACAAAATACTTTCAATTAGCAGTAACACCTGCTACTTTACATAATTTCTCAGTTGTTTTCATGTTCTTGGTAATTTAGTTTTACCTGCGTTTGTAAATTCTTACAAATACTTTTGCACACTTTTTGGAATCTTGCGTATTTGCCTAAGAGCGGAGACCCTGCCAAGGGTCACTACATTAGCCTTTTCAGAGTTTGCCAGCAAGGATCATAGCTAAATATCCAAATACATATAATGGATAAGAAAAAAGTTTGTGTGTTTTGAAGCTGCTGATATCTAATGGCGAATTTCTCTCTTAAATCATGTGCAATTTTGTACCGAGAAATAAACATTATATGGAAAAGCATTAAACACCTAAAATCTTATCAAAATTTAGTTGAAATAGCCCAGTCAATTACCTACTTTTTATGAATTGAAGTCGTTAAAATGTAAATTGCTATACACTCAAGTTGCCAATGTCACAGGAAATAATTAAAGATAAATAGAAAAATAATGCTTTTAAACCATAGTCCGCAGGAAACACCCATATATAGCAGAGCATCTGCATTGGTTGTAGAAAACAATTGTCTTGTGTGTGATCAACTTATGACTGACACTCAAGTATGTGTAGTCACGCCATGTAAGCACGTATTTCACAAAGCATGCTTGGGAAATTGGTTACAAACACATACGGAATGTCCACATTGTGTTCAACAATTAGAAGTCCAACAGCTTAAGCTGGTGGTAGGAAATTGTTCTCTTCGTCCAGAGGCCATTGAACACACTCAGTCTGCTGTTACTGGAAATCGCCCAATGACTCGTAACTTAGCAAGATCGCTGAACGAAAATGCTTTGCAAAATGAAGGTAATCATCTATCAATGTTAGATCAAAGTAATAGTACAAACCCAAATATTACAGCTTCTTTGCGTAGACAGAGAGGCCGACGTCATCGTCGCCTTACTGTACAGGCTAGTAATAATATTGATTACACCGTCATGATTCGTCTGATGTCAAGCCTTCATGTGAGTCCACGTTCCAATCAAACGTCGCAGCATGAGCAGAGAGCACCCATTCTAAGTTATAGAGTACCCTCGCTTAAAGGTCCATTTGTCAACCAAAAGAAAGTAGCTGATGTAATGCAAAAATGGAACTTGCAATTTTATGGCTCAGAGAATGGAGGTAGTGTCGAAGAATTTTTATATAGAGTAAAACCATTAACAGATGAGACTTTATGGCAATGTGTAAACACATGCATCTTCTTTTTACCGGTAAGGCAAGAAATTTTTTTGGAGGTATCACAAATGGGTGAACCAAATCATTTGGTCTGACTTTTGTTTGTCCATGTGACAACAGTACAAGGACTATAGCTAAGATTTTCGTAGTCAAGAACAAATACGATCTCGCAAAGTCAGGAGAAACATGTGGTATGTATTATGATGCTGTAGCCTCGCTGATTGATAGATTTTCAGTGAAAATGGACGAAGAACAAATTTTAGAGATTTTTAAGAATAATCTGCCTGAGATACGTCATCAGCTATTGTGTCATCCCATTCATACCATTAGTCATTTACGTCGGTTGGTGCAAATGCACGAATCTCGAAAGCGTGAACTAACTGGTTGTGCCTGGCTATCGTCGGCAGGTGTACGCTGTGGAAAAATTTAGTTCAGAAACAATACAAGAAGCTGAAGTAGCCGCAGCTCAACTTTAACTTGTTGGAATTGTGACGAGGTTGGACATGTATGGGAAAGCTGTCTCGCAGAGCGTCGAATATTCTGCTACGGTTCTGGCACACTCAATGTGTACAAGCCTCAATGCCAGACATGTCTTAATCGCCAATCGGAAAACCGATCAAAGGGTGCAAACAACAATAGCAGGCCCCCAGAAAAAGTAGATAGTACTTAAAATTCCGCGGGATCACCCACAAGAAGTTTGCGCATCCCAAGATTTTGAATAAGTGACTAACTGCGGTTGACAATAAGATGGTTACACATAATTTTAAACCCTATCACGAACGGTTGAACAATTACATAGTAGTTCGAAAAAGATTTCTTGAGAAAGAATTATTTTAATATTATTAGAAGAAAAAATAAGTTACTGGTATCATCCATTTTTAACAAAGATAATGACAAAGATAATGTGTTCTTATGCTAAAATTGCGTTTCTGTATTATACAGAACTTGGTTTGCTGGATACAGGCGCCTACGTGACTTGTATCGGTGCTTCATTGACCACCGACTCGTTTAGTAATTTTCCGGAATTGAAGTCAATTAAATCGCACCTTAAAACCGCCGATGGCAGGGTACACGAGATGATTAGGGTACTTAACGTATTAGTTAAATATAAGGACAAACAAAAAATCATGCAGTTTTACATCATCCCATCTATCAAACAAAGAGTAATTCTGGGTATTGATTTTTGGAGGCTGTTTGAACTTGCTCCAAAAGAATTAGCTCCCTTGAGGTAGAGTCTGGTACAGACAAAGAAAGGGAATGTAAAAGTATCCACTATTCCTAGTCTAGCTGCAACAATTGGAATTGGTTCATCAACTTTTTCCAAATTGTTCAAAAGGTCTTGGTCGTACGAACTTAATTTATTTGCGGAGATCGATAGGATGTCTTTCGATGTTATCGAGGGCTCGACTAGCTCTTAGAGTTCGCCCATGCGCCTTGTCGTTAAACAAAATAAAGTAAGATTATGTTTAGATGCAAGGAAGTAATGCACCCATGGTATTTTTGCTCGGTTGCCTAAAGCTAATATCATTTCAAAATTAGACTTGAAAGATGCTGACTGGCAAATCGAGCTATCTGAAGAAGCAAAGCCATTAACCGATTTTACTGTTCCGGGGAGGCCGTTGTATCAATTTAAGGTCATGCCTTTCAGATTATGCAACGCTCCTTCGACAATGTGTCTTTTGATGGATAGTATCATACCCCCAGTCTTGCGATATTGTGTTTTTGGATACCTTGACGACTTGTGCATAGTTTCGGAAGATTTTCCATCCATAGCAGGCGAGCTTAAAAGAGCCAATTTGACCCTTAATGTGGACAAGAGTCAGTTTTGTGGTTGTCTGTGGTTGGTAGATTTATCAAAAACATTCTGTTGGACTGCAGAGGCTCAAAAAGCGATGGAGGAACTTAAACATATTTTGACCTTCACGCCAGTTTTTCAGAACCCTGATTTGGATTGAAAATTCTCCTTCACTGCGATGCGAAGCTGAAGTTATTAAGCAAGCTTAAGACACCGTAATTTCCTCACATGAAGGAATTCCGAAAACTATAGAGAAATTGCGTAGGAATTTGTTTTGGTCCGGGTTAGCATCGGATGTAAGACATTACATTCGTCAATGCGAGATTTGTTTTAGTAAATTATAATATTTAGAGTTTGGTCCGTTTTGTTTATAGGTATTTTAGTTTTGGGAGTTGAGCTTTTTAGTTTCAGTGGGGATCCTTAATATTATTATGTATCTGGGAGTTGAAAGGATAGCACAACCCACGCCACCCCAAAAGAGCTAGGGAATCAGAGGGTCCCACTCGCTATTATCATTCGAGTCGGAGGCCGATGTTCAAAGTATACACTGTATGGGAGTTGTATCGGCCCTTCTGCATGCGGACTGAGTCCAGGTAAACACTCAGCATGCACAATTTGTACAAAACAGGTGCGGTGACATCATTTTTGGCGCCCAAAACTTGTGGCCACTAGCTGGTTACATAATTTTTGGTGCCCAAAACATGAGTCCAGCTATACACTAAGCATGCTCACTTTGTACACAACAGGTTCGGTTGCAATGCGAAGAGGGTAGCTGACGAGCTAGAAGCAGCTGTCGAAGCCAACTAAAGGGTGCCCAGCATCGGCAAAGCTAACCGCAACAACGTAGCCAAAGACAACAACAACAAATAAATTAAGCAACACTACAAATTATAACATTGTAGTATCAAGGCAGAGTACAACCTAATAAGTTCTACACAATACTAGCCAGGAGTTCACTGCGTTGATCGAAAACTGAAATATATAACATATATATAATCGTATGATTCATTAGTAATATGAAGCCACTTGCGCATTCCAAAGCTAGCATGCAAGCGCTTAGCTTGCATTTTAACCACTCCGAGAGTGAGCGAGAAAATGTGTGAGTGCATCCGCTCTCCCTCTCATAGTAGCTGTTAACCGATAACAGCATTAGCATTTTTATGTATGTGTGGAAGCATAAGTAGTTTGAATATGCGGCGTGTGTGAATACATGTGAGAATTGTATTGAGTTTGTGTTAGTGCGTATTTGGGTACTTCACCAGGATCGCAGGTACATTGCTAAATGATGCAATGGCATCAGCCTATTCATGAGTCCGTTTTGTTGCCTGCTCTACTATGTGTTTTAGGAAAGTCCCGTTTCAACGGGGCGACAGCGTTTGCAGCTGTCGCCGAGTACGGTTCGTACTCATCTAACGGAAAGTCCCGTTTTAACGGGGCGACAGCGTTTACAGCTGTCGCCGAGTATGGTTCGTATTTATTTAACGGAAAGTCCTGTTTTGGCGGGGCGACAGCGTTTACAGCTGTCGCCGAGTGTGGTTCGATATAAAAACCAGAGTTCGAGCGAAGACACAAGTTAGTTGTGTGACGGATTTCGGTGATATCGAAACTCGCTACGCTTAAACAATGGAAATTAACAGTGAAAACATTGATGCGCCAACATCAGAAGTGGGATCGGGCTCGCTCCTGATACGTGCAATTGATATTGCAAACACAAAGTTGAGATATATAATCAATTGCAAATAAACACAAACCAAATGCGGCTTTTTGGTGACGCGTCGTGCTTAGCCCAAATAGGCGTTGACAAAACAAAGGACGAAAAAAAAAAAAAAAAAAAAAACAAACGATAAAGTAGAAAGCAAAGAAAGTGGTTTAAAAAAAAATACGCAGCAGCAGCAGACACACAAAGCAATAACAATAACAGCAACACAAATACAAATTTGTTTAAATCTATTGTTTGTTTGTTATTTTTTCGTGTCGGTGTTTTTGTCTTTGCAAAGAAAAAGTGTGCGTGTGTGTGCTAGTATTAGTGCGAGGAACGTACGGTAAATGCAGCGTCGCAAAAATGTGCAGCGTAACTTTAAACGATATGGTCCATGTGGCGCAGCAGGATTTAGACGATCTATTAGAAACTTTATCAAAAAAAAAAAAAAAAAAATCATTTGAGGCGGTGGCCATGGAGGAAGGCACAGCGAAAACAACATTAAAGACAGTGCGTCGCAGTGACTCTGGAGCGGAATGTTCATTGGTTAAACAAAAGATAAGTGCTAAGTTAGTTGGTAAAAGAATTAAGAATACAGTAATGTTGAAAGGTATTGGAAATTACAGCATTTGTAGTACATTGCAAATACTTTGCAAGGTACAAATTAACAATCATTGTATTGAAATGTTATTCCATGTTTTGAATGACGAATATTTGAAAAAAAAAACATATATTGATTGGTAGAGAAATACTGTCGCAAGGATTTTACGTCATTATGTCACCCGGAAAATTTTAAATTGTTAGATCAAAATCTGTTAACTTTTGTTCAAATGACGGTGTTTTCTAAATTGAATACTGATCTTGTCGGTGAAGATAGAGATAAATTAAACAATTTATTGGAAAACTATTCAATATCTTTTACAAAGGGAATTCCTTCATCTACTGTCAGTACAGGCGAAATGAAGATTAAATTAATAGACAATAGAAAAATTGTTCAAAGAAGACCATACAGGCTTAGTTCAAATGAAAGAGAATTGGTACGCGACAAGATTAAAGAGCTTTTGGAATGCAATGTCATAAGGCCAAGCTGTTCTCCCTTTGCAAGTCCTATGATGTTAGTAAACAAAAAAGACGGTTCTCATCGTTTGTGTGTTGATTACCGTGAATTGAATTCTAACACAGTTTCAGATAGATATCCTTTACCCCTGATAGCAGATCAGATAGCCAGAATTCATGGTGCTAAATATTTCACTTGTTTAGATATGGCAAGCGGGTATTACCAAATCCCATTGCATGAAGAATCAATAGAGTGTACGGCTTTTGTCACCCCAGATGGCCAGTACGAATTTTTGTCAATGCCGTTTGGTCTGAAAAATGCACCTTCAGTTTTTCAGCGTACAGTGATGCATACTTGGAGAACTGGCAAATACTTTTGTGGTTGTCTATATGAATGACGTGTTAGTGGTGGCTGCAACGAAAAGTGAGGCTTTGGAAAGACTACAGGTTACTCTTGATGTTCTCACGAAAGCTGGGTTTTTGTTCAATATTAAAAAGTGTTCGTTCCTGAAGTCAACTGTTCAATATTTGGGATATGAAGTGAGCGCAGGTCTAATTCGTCCAAAGTTTCAAAAAATTTCTGCATTAACTGCCTTACCATCTCCTCAGTCGGTTTCTGCTTTAAGACAATTTATTGGACTTGCGTCTTACTTTCGGCAATTTATACAAGGATTCTCTTGTTTCTTGAAGCCTTTGTATTTGTTGACATCGGAAAAGAACGAGTTTATTTGGAAGCCAGAAATGAGGAAATAAAACAAAAAGTTATATCTGTTCTTTTACAGAACCTTGGCATACAATACACATAGACATAACGGGCAAGTTAAGTGGCAAGAGTGTTCAAAAAGAGTATGTTATTGTTCAAGTGGATGCTTTTACTAAATTTGTTTACTTAACACACACACTCAAGATTGATGCTGACAATTGCATAGGGACTGTGACATCGGCTGTATCCTTGTTTGGAGTACCTAACCGCATAATAGCAGATCAGGGTAGGTGTTTTGCCAGCTCTAAATGTAGTGAATTCTGTTCTAAACAAAATATAAGTTTGCACTTAATTGCGACAGGTGCAAGTAGAGCTAACGGACAGGTAGAACGCATTATGAGCACTTTGAAAAATTTATTAACGGCAGTTGAAACTAGCAGCAGATCTTGGCAAGACGCATTGGGCGAGGTACAGTTAGCCTTAAATTGTACTGTAAGTCGAGTGACAAAGGCAAGCCCTTTGGAATTGTTCATTGGCAAGGTTGCTCGTCCGTTGGGGTTGCTTCCACCATGTGACGTGGCACTAGAAGTTGATTTGGCAGAATCAAGAGCTCGAGCAGTGCAAAATATATCAGCAGCGGCAGCACATAGCAAAGGGCAATTTGATAAAACTAAGGCTAAGGTTGTTGGGTATGACGTAGGAGACTTTGTGTTGTTAAAGAATGAAGAAAGGCATCAAACAAAGTTAAGTCCAAAGTATAGAGGACCTTTGCAAATTGTTCAAGTACTAGACGGAGATAGATATATCCTCAAGTCGTTGACAAATAATAGGAAGTGCAAGTATGCTCATGAAGATATAAGGAAATTGCCAGAGGGATATGTCCCAGATGATTTAGAAAGTTTTAATGAGGATTTGAATGATATTGAAAATAAAAATGTTGAAGGTATTGAAGTCACTAAAGAGAGTGAAAATGAAAATGTTGAAAATGTTGAAAATATTGAAGTCACTAAAGAGAGTGAAAATGAAATTGTTGAAAATGTTGAAGTCACTAAAGAGAGTGAAAATGAAAATGTTGAAAATGTTGAAGTTACTGAAGAGAGTGAAAATGAAAATGTTGAAGACAGTAATGTAACACTGTGGGCCAAAGAAAATGGCAGGGTACTCAGATCATAAAGCAAGCACAAGTGAAAAACATTCTAATGTCTGTTTTGATCATGGCGTGTGGGGCTTTTGATTGAGTGACCTCTGTGGGCCAAAGAAAATGGCATGGTACTCAGATCATAAAGCAAGCACAAGTGCAAAACATTCTAATGTCTGTTTTGATCATGGCGTGTGGGGCTTTTGATTGAGTGACCTCTGTGGGCCAAAGAAAATGGCATGGTACTCAGATCATAAAGCAAGCACAAGTGCAAAACATTCTAATGTCTGTTTTGATCATGGCGTGTGGGGCTTTTGATTGAGTGACCTCTGTGGGCCAAAGAAAATGGCATGGTACTCAGATCATAAAGCAAGCACAAGTGCAAAACATCCTAATGTCTGTTTTGATCATGGCGTGTGGGGCTTTTGATTGAGTGACCTCTAATGTTGAAGACAGTAATGAAATGATATGAAATGAGAGAATTATAAAAATAAAATAAATAAGTTGTAATCGAGAAACATAAGAAAAAGGAAATGTTAATATTAATGTTAAATTTTATTTGAGGATCTATAAATAAAATGATTTAAGAAGCTAAGCATTTTTTTTTTTAGAATTACACGAGGTCGTGTTATAGTCAGGTTGGCCGTGTGGAAGCATAAGTAGTTTGAATATGCGGCGTGTGTGAATACATGTGAGAATTGTATTGAGTTTGTGTTAGTGCGTATTTGGGTACTTCACCAGGATCGCAGGTACATTGCTAAATGATGCAATGGCATCAGCCTATTCATGAGTCCGTTTTGTTGCCTGCTCTACTATGTGTTTTAGGAAAGTCCCGTTTCAACGGGGCGACAGCGTTTGCAGCTGTCGCCGAGTATGGTTCGTATTTATTTAACGGAAAGTCCTGTTTTGGCGGGGCGACAGCGTTTACAGCTGTCGCCGAGTGTGGTTCGATATAAAAACCAGAGTTCGAGCGAAGACACAAGTTAGTTGTGTGACGGATCTCGGTGATATCGAAACTCGCTACGCTTAAACAATGGAAATTAACAGTGAAAACATTGATGCGCCAACATATGCATTGGCTAAGAACAATCTATTAACATCAAATAAATATACTCCAGTTCAAAATAAGAGAGATTTTGTATAACTATAAATATCTCTTCAACTTTATCTCCATTAACAACTCTCTTAACTGAAATAAAACGTCTATATTAAATCAAATAGCTAGTAGATGGCTCGTTTATTATAAATCGTTTTTGTTCCGTCTTCGCCATTCGTGTCGAATGTTATGCGGTAGCACTCCTCGTGCGATTGGGCGGGAAGCGTGTGTTTTAGGAATGGGTCACGTGATTAATAAGCCCCACGGCTTGGTGTCAACGTCCCGTTTTTTATTTAAAGAAAAAGGAATATACATTGAAAACGTTGCTTTGTGAAATTGAATTCATTGTAAATAGTTGACTTCTGTTGTATGTACCTTCAGATTCAGTGGAATCAGAACTAAATGACATCTTGATTGGCCCCAATTTTAGAGATTCTTTTTAATCAAAAACTACTATTCTTGATTTGAAATTTTTTTGGAAATATGTGGAAAGCGTCTCAAGGACTTGCTAATATATTTTGGTTAAAATGAAAAAAAGAAAACTGACAACATATTTTTTTAGTCGTCAATGGACAAAGGGCAAAGAAGGCGATATTGTTTTGATAATGGATTCAGAATTGCCTTGGCCTTGTAATTGTTAAAACATACCCTTCTAATAATGGACGCATAAGGGACGTTGACGTCCAATGCGCTGCACGTTCAAGTGGACCCACGATACCAAGCCAAGGGGCTTGATACGCGCGAAGCCCAGATTAGAAGCTCAAACCTTCCGCCCAAGCGGCCGAGGGGCGCAGCCGCTACAAGAAAGACCACGAAAAGGATCATGCAGGAGATAGTTTAAATTACAATGCTGAAGATAGATAGGAACATAATTTCTAGTAGTTCGACGAGGAACACAAAAACTGATTTGGCTAATTAAAGATGGCGAGTCAATATCACCATTAATCAGCTTATGTATTAAGATAACATTACGCATAATTCTACGATTTTCAAGAGATGGAAGGTTTATTAGCAGGAGTCTACTTGAGTATGAAGGGAGATATTGGGGGTTATTGGGGTCAACTCAAGACACGGAGAGTAAAAAGTAAAAATTTCTTTTGAACAGACTCAATGCCTGGTGATTCCTGTATTGTGGACACTAAACACACGATGCGTACTCTAAAATAGGTCGGACAAGAGAAGTATACTGTAGTTTAGTTATATAAGGATCCTCAAATTCCTTCGACCACAGCTCGATAAAACCCAGAACACTCACAGCCTTATTGACTTTAATTGAAATGTGAATGTGGAATATTAATTTAGGGTCTTAAAGAACATCCAAGGCATCAACTGAGTCGATCCGATCAAGGGGCATATCGTTAAAAAGGTAAGATGTCTGAAGCGGTATGCTGCCACAAAACGACATAACATTGCATTTACAACGGTTGAGATATAGTAAAATTATCTCACACCATAATTGGAAAGAATCAAGGTCATCTTGCAGCCTGAAGTGGGAAGAAGAGTCGTTGAAGGACAAGCAAAGTTTAACCTAGTCGGCGTACATATGTATACGAGAGTGGGATAGAAGCTTAGGCATAACGTTTATAAATAAAGTGAAGAGCAGGGGACCGAGGTGGCTACCCTGAGGCAACCATGATATAACCGTAAGGGGCTTAGAGTAAGAGTTATTAAAAATAACTTTCTGAGTTCTGAGATTAAGGAAGTCGGAGATCCTCTTAAGAAGATGGAATGGGAAGCCAGGGAGATCTAACTTATGAATAAGTAAACAGTGGCTTACCGAGTCAAATGGTTTGCTGAAGTCAGTGTAAATGACGTCAGTTTGCATTTTATTCTCAAGTCCTTGTATTACAAAGAAGAAAATTCTTGCAAATTAGTGGTGGGAGCCCTGCGTTTCAAAAACACATGCTGAGCAGATGAAATTATAAAACCAAAGGAGTGTTGTAACTGTGAAATAAATATTTTTTGAAAAACCTTAGGAACAGCAGAAAGTTTTGATATGCAGTTTTGAGCATCCGTCTTGTTCCACCTTTTTATGGAGAGGAATAATAAACGCTTCCATCCAGAGAGAAAGAAGAATCCAAAGATAGATCAAAAAGCTTCCAAATCGGCTTACAAAGCACATCAGCGCAGAATTTGAGAATACAACCCAGAACACAATCAGGACCAGGAAAAAAGTTAGGCTTAATAGACATAAGTTCAATAAGCAATCAGCTTTTAGTGACTAGGGGAGGTGGGATGTTATTAGACCTGTAACCTATAAGAGTATATCTGATCAGACCGATACTTAAGAGAGAAATAAGTTGAACAATTTCATACCACCAGCTTAAGCTGTTGGACTTCTAATTGTTGAACACAATGTGGACATTCCGTATGTGTTTGTAACCAATTTCCAAAGCATGCTTTGTGAAAGACGTGCTTACATGGCGTGACTACACATACTTGAGTGTCAGTCATAAGTTGATCACACACAAGACAATTGTTTTCTACAACCAATGCAGATGCTCTGCTATATATGGGTGTTTCCTGCGGACTATGGTTTAAAAGCATTATTTTTCTATTTATCTTTAATTATTTCCTGTGACATTGGCAACTTGAGTGTATAGCAATTTACATTTTAACGACTTCAATTCATAAAAAGTAGGTAATTGACTGGCCTATTTCAACTAAATTTTGATAAGATTTTAGGTGTTTAATGCTTTTCCATATAATGTTTATTTCTCGGTACAAAATTGCACATGAATCAAGAGAGAAATTAGCCATTAGATATCAGCAGCTTCAAACACACAGAAACTTTTTTCTTATCCATTATATGTATTTGGATATTTAGCTATGATCCTTGCTGGCAAACTCTGAAAAGGCTAATGTAGTGACCCTTGGCAGGGTATCCGCTCTTAGGCAAATACGCAAGATTCCAAAAAGTATGCAAAAGTATTTGTAAGAATTTACCAACGCAGGTCAAAGTAAATTACAAAAAACATGAAAACAATTGAGCTGGAATTGCGAAAGCAATATACTAAAGTAGCAGATGTTATTGCTAACGGAAAATATTATATTTTCTACTCAATGCAGACTGATGGCAAAGTGATTCATTAGCAAGTTATCGAATTTTCGTCAACTAACTAGTATCCAAATGTTTCTTCTAAGCTACCCGAACAAATAAAAGTTTACAGAACCCCGGCATATAGGAATATAACCTACAGATATCAACCGAGTGAATATAAATAATTATTCCTTCTGACAATCCGGGGAGGCGGGACGACTAACTTTTTTCTAGCCTTTGTAGTCTACAGCTGACAACTTAGTAATACAAAATTGTTCGTCATAGACCGTAAAAACTGTAGTATAGCTTATAGCCCCACGTGTTGGGCGTCAAAAATTTATGTAACCGCACTTGTCGTGTACAAAGTGTGCATGCTAAGTGTATAGCTGGACTCATGTTTTGGGCGCCAAAAATTATGTAACCAGCTAGTGGCAACACGTTCTGGGCGCCAAAAATTATTTAACCGCACCTGTTTTGTACAAAGTGTGCATGTTGAGTGTTTAGCTGGGCTCAATCCGCATGCAGAAGGGCCGATACAACTCCCATACAGGGTATACTTGGAACATCGGCCTCCGAGTCGAATGATAATAGCGAGTGGGACCCTCTGGTTCCGCAGCTCTTTCGGGGTGGGCGTGGGTTGTGCTATCCCTTCAACTCCCAGATTCATTATAATATTAAGGATCCCTACTGAAACTAAAAGTGGAGCTGAACTCAAAAAACTAAAATACCTATAAACAATATTCAAATTTACGAAAAGTAATGTACCTTTTATATGATTAAAGTCGCAACAATGGGCGTGGTCTCTGATGTTAATTGACAGTTCACTGAAGATCCCCATAAGAACAAATTGGTACTTCAAGTGCCCATGTCTCGTGGAATTATAAAACTTACACTTCCATATTAATTTTACTTCATTATATATTCAGAAATTACTCAAATATATACTCAAATATATATAAATAATATATATATAAATAATATATATATAAATAAATATATCATTATGCTATTTCTTAGCCACTAATTTCCTAACTAAAATTAATTTCAATCGTATAAATCAACTTTTATATTCGACAATGTTTTTAGCTATAAAAAAAACGTGCTTGGATATTTTTGAGTCAGCAATTATCGTTGCTGGTAATAATTATGCATAATTTAATGCTCTTTTATGTAATAAAACCAAAAGCTCAATACTCATCATATGGATGTTTGCTCAAACTAGTACTACAACAATAGGCGATCAACCAATAGCTAGAATTTTAATATAGAATATGTGTGTGTATATGTATACAGTAAGAAGATTTGAAATATAAAATATTTAAGTGAGTTAGTGCATATTGAATTCTAAACGTATGTTTTTTTCAGGTTTATCTTGATGTTGCTTTACTTTAAGCTCACTTAAGAAACAAAAAACGAATTTAATTTATTTATTAAGCAGTTCAAAATAACTAAATTAAATAGATGGGTTTTTAAATTTTGTTATATTTTTAAATGCATAATAGATAAAGAAAAAGTGTTTTAATGTGTTAAAAGAAAAATACTTGTTTATATTGACAAAATAGTGCACACTTGGCAGCCACTAACGCACAACAAACAGACATATAAACGATATTAATATGCCAAAGAACATATGGTAATAAAATTTGGGGTGACTTACATACAGACATCTCCAACGGTGGAAAGCCTTCCATCGATGTTATGGTACATATCTTTATTTGCTTAAATGTTCATAGTTCTTTAAGTCCCTTCAACACTTTATTCACTTTTTATATTACTTTTAGAATTTTAATTTGTTTGGTGGCTATTGATATTTTTGGATAGATCGTTGTTGCGCGTAAGCTTTTATTTTTTTAAACGCATTTTACCGGACTGAGTTTTTGACTCGAGCTTTGGAAAAATAAAACTACATTTACCAAAATTATTGTGTCCGCCCCATTATGGGATCTTCTGCAATAGGCGACCTGCCTGACAATATATATTAAATTACACTTTAGGCTGTTTTCTTAGGTCTGCGTTGTCCTATTCACTACACTTCCACTGAGGTTAGCCACATGCGGCCGCTGGAGTCTGCTGACTCTAACGGGACTGCAGCTGCAGCGCTAACGGCTTAGTAGGCGGGGAATTTGATGCTGTTATTTGGATTCTCCGTCTGGATCCGTGGAATCTGCTCCCAGAGCCGGAAAATGGCACAATGGCATGGCACCAGCGGACCCAAATTTCGACCGAAATTTTCGATCCAAATTTTCGATCCAAATTTTCGATCCGACATCCGAGATTCGCTGCCTTGGCACAAAGCGAATGCTCCAATGAGATGTATGATACGTGCCCGCGACCTGGATGTAGGTGGTACGGCACACTAGAATCGAGAACACGAATTTTAACAAAAAATATGTATGGAACACATCGATATGGTATTCTGCGCATACCTTCTACTGTGCTTTTTCGAATGCACCACTCCAATTTAGTTGACGTATTGGCTAGATGGCGGATGCCAACAGATTAAAATTTTCCCGTAGCGTCTCTGCTGTGAGCGAACTCGGCCAACAGGCTTTACGCTATTACCGTACCATATACAAACGATTCGGGTTGTGTAACCCGTCACACCACGTGCAATTTTGCAAATTTCAGTTAACTAATTTACTTTAATTATTTTCAGCCACGCAATATCAGCAAAGAGACCGCTGGCAGCTGTGTGCAGCTTTTTATAGCTGTCCATTCCCGTACTTTTTCTTGGAGATTCAAAAGCAATGATAAGTTGGTTGTATTACTGACCAATCACAATTTAGCAAGCTGTAAGCGCAGCTTACAGTAAAGCTTTCTAGTTTACAGCGCAGGCGACAATTATGTCGCAAACGATATTCGATGTAAGCAGTTAAAATTCAAATTCAAGTAAACAAGGCCCGATAATTCTACACCGATAGACGTAAGGGTAGCGGGAATCAGTTTCGTAGATATTTGGAGCGGAACGTTCCTACTTCTCGACCTTGCATATCCTCTAATAGGTAGTAACACTTGCCGAGTTTTTTTCGAACACGACATTTTACAAATTGTGGAGAGACATTTGCGTTGAAGTTTTGAGAAAATTTGCTAAAATACTTCTTGGCCTTCCTTATACGAGATAAGATTCGATCGAAGATTATATTGCTTGACATTTCTTTCATAGGCTTGACGAATGTTAGCTTGAATATCTTTACGAAGTAGAGCTACATTGTCAGATCTAGTTAAGGGCACGATAGGGTCTTCCAACAACGACAAGTTCTTGACTAGACGATAATCATCCCCATGGGTGATCATATCTACTCTAAATAGTGCTTTGTATAGCTTTGTATAGCGAGCATCCTAATAATTGATGCAAAGAGGATCTAAGCGAACAGGAAATAGCTGTGATTTATCTACCCCATTCTGTCTGATCGTTTTTCAGGTATGCAGCTAATAAGGTTCGATTAACACGCTATGCAGCATTACTTTGTGTAGAATACAAAGCGGTATATAAATACTTTTTTTTTTTTTTTTTTTAATTTACATAAATGTGTTTATTACTTTACAAAGATATAAAGCTTACTGTTACTATTACTAACAACTTATACTATAGAGGATAATTAATTTTCAACAAGATATATGTACAAACAAATGTACATACTTAAACCTAGATAATAGGGTAACTGGATGGCAAAAGGGGACAGGTCTGTGGGACAGGTCGGTTGGGTGAACTCTCTTGAGCCTCCTTCTCATTCTTATTCCGTGGATACGTCTACTTCTTAGGAGCCTTTGCGCCAGCTGGTTAGGGTGATGTGCGAGTTTGTCTAGATATGCAGAAGCTTGGCGATTGATCACATCTCCGATCCTCGGTACATGGAGTTCCTTCTCGGTATCGCTGTTGCGTATGTACCATGCCGCACCAGAAATTCTGCGCAAGAATTGGGACTGCACAACACGTATTTTATTTAGGTTCGACTTAGCCGCTATGCCGTATACCTGAATACCATATCTCCAAATGGGTGCCAGAATGACTTTGTAAATGAGCGTCTTGTTGGTTACTGACAGTTCATTCCTGGCATTAAGAAGCCAAGCCAAACTGCTCGCCTTTGTCGTCAGACGCTTAACTACATCAGTTATATGGCGCTGGAAGTTTAGTCGCTTGTCCAGAGTGACTCTAAGATATGTGTGAGCTTCCTTCTGGTCTAACAGTTGACCATGTAAAAATACCCCAGGAGAGGTTTGCGCTCTGAGAGTGTATGTGACTTGTACACACTTATCAGTGTTTATGCCAATATTCCATCTACAGGCACAGTTCTCGAATTTTTTTAAATAGATCTGGATGAGATCTGTAGCGGTGAAGACGCAACTGTCTCTGGCCAGTACCGCAGTGTCATCAGCAAAGGTGGCGACAAGCAGATTGCTCTGGTCCGAGATCGGCATGTTGTCAGCTGAAGGCATGTCGTGCGTATACAGGCTGTAGAGGGTTGGCCCTAACACGCTACCCTGGGGTACACCAGCTCTGACCGTCTTTGCATGAGAGGACACCCCGTCCTGAACAACTTTAAAGGATCGTTCGTGAAGAAAGCTTTTAACAATAAGATAGAGCTGTGGATTAAGTAGATCTTTAAGTTTATGCAAGAGTCCTGCATGCCACACTCTATCAAATGCCTGCTGGATATCCAGATACGCTCCGACAACATACTCCTTTCCATGGAATCCCTCCAGAATAAAGTTTACAACTCGGTGTAGTTGCTCGGGCGTGCCGTGCCTGAGCCTAAAGCCGAACTGAAATTTTGGCATTGCCTTTTTGACCGCGCTGGTTTCAAGAATCCTTCTTAAAATGCACCTCTGCAATATTTTGCCAAATGCTGGCAGTAGGCTTATTGGACGGTACGAATCCAGCTCATCTGCTGGCTTCCCACTTTTGTGTAGCTTGATGATGTTGGCCTTCTTCCAGGCGCCTGGGAAGTGTCCGAGTCGAAGTGCGGAGTTGAGAATCAATACGAGGAATAGCAAAGCTCTGCGAGGGAGCAGCATGATAGAGCGATTATCAAACTGGTCCTCGCCTGGAGCCTTGTTATTGCGAAGCTTTTTGATTTCCTTTTCCACTTCAGTAAGGGTGATAGGAGCTACAGGGAGGGCCATCTGCAACGGAGCTTCCAGAGATTCGGTTACTAGCTGTACTCTTCTTGGCGACGATGTCTCAAACGGCTGGAATCTTTCTTCCAGATTATTCGCGAACGCTTCGGCTCTTTCCCGGGGGGATCTTGCCCAAGAGCCATCTGGATTTCGGACTGGGAATTTCGGTGAAACTTGCCTTTTGAACCTCCTCGTAAGCTACCAGAGAGCAAACGTAGAACTTTCATCGGGAGTAGCTTTCTCCAGGAAGGCGTCTGTGGCTTCTCTTTTTAGTGTGGCTAATACCTTTTTTACCCTGTTAGAGAGCCTTCTATACAGTCTATCGATCGCCGGGTCATTGGTTCTGATGAACTCGCGTCTGAGGCGCTTCTTGAGCGTTAGAAGGCCTATTGCTTCCGGAGAGAGAGTGAGGTTGCTGTGTCCGTCTCTACAGTGAGTTGCACCAGCTGGGGCAGCAATAAGAGCAGCGCTCTTAGCCCTGCTTATGAAAGTTTCGACAGCTTTGTCGATATCTTCTGGCGTGTTTATTTCCGTGTTGAGATTAAAAGCATTGTTCATCACGTCTTGGAAGAGTCTTATGGTGGCACCAGGAGAAATAAGCCTCGTTATTGGGGTAGTTCGCTGAGGCGACATTGATAAAGAAGCAACCAAGGGCAAATGATCCGATGAAAGTTCATACTCTTCACGTACCGAGAGCAGACTGTTGGCTATACCCTTGTACATGTAGAAGTCAATGCACGTGGGCGTATCCCTCCTGTTATACGGGTAGTAAGTGGGTCTGCCAGTGGCTAGCACTTGTGTTGCACTGCTGGTAAGACAGCCATGAAGCGCAGTGCCTCTAGCGTTTGTCGTCAAACTGCCCCAGAGTCGATGTTTTGCGTTGAAGTCGCCACCGACGATAAATTTTTGACCGAGCTGATCAAGTAGACTGCCAAACTCAGGGATACTCCAAGGCAAACCTGGTGGAAGGTACGCAGCAGCCACAGCGATTTCACCTAAATTAGTTGAAATGATTACGGATGCCAACTGTACGTGATTAGTCATGATTGGTTGTTGGTGATAGTGCACTAATCCCTGCCTGATTAGCACACATGCTCCGCCTCTGGGGCGCCCTCCAGGGTGATCTGCTCGATAACATGTGTAACCTGCCATGTTGAAGTGGGAACCATCGTGTAAGAAGGTCTCTGAGATAAGCATGATGTCGATTTCATGCTTGATCATAAACACCTTAAGCTCATTAGTATTTGGGATTATACTACGAGCGTTCCACGTACCGAGGCGCAGCACAGTAGCCATTATTTGTGCTGCTTCCCCGGCTTGGAACCTCTGAGTTCCTTGATCTCATCCAACAGCCTAGCGATGGTTTTCTCAAGACCCGCAATGGTCTGCTGCAAGGAAATTATCATTTGTACTAGTGCGCCATCAAGAAGGTACGCAGCAGCCACAGCGATTTCACCTAAATTAGTTGAAATGATTACGGTTGCCAACTGTACGTGATTAGTCATGATTGGTTGTTGGTGATAGTGCACTAATCCCTGCCTGATTAGCACACATGCTCCGCCTCTGGGGCGCCCTCCAGGGTGATCTGCTCGATAACATGTGTAACCTGCCATGTTGAAGTGGGAACCATCGTGTAAGAAGGTCTCTGAGATAAGCATGATGTCGATTTCGTGCTTGATCATAAACACCTTAAGCACATTAGTATTTGGGATTATACTACGAGCGTTCCACGTACCGAGGCGCAGCACAGTAGCCATTATTTGTGCTGCTTCCCCGGCTTGGAACCTCTGAGTTCCTTGATCTCATCCAACAGCCTAGCGATGGTTTTCTCAAGACCCGCAATGGTCTGCTGCAAGAAAATTATCATTTGTACTAGTGCGCCATCAAGAGCTGTATGATCATAATGCTGTGGTTGTTTTGGATTTGCCACACGTTGATGGAGTAGGTCAGTACCCTGAGCTTGCTGTTGTGATCTATTCCTATCAGGTCTTATGCCCTGCTGCCCCAAAATTGACGCCTCTGCGTACGTCAGGCCTTACGCACAATTGAGGTTGGGATTACCTGCTGCTTGATAATACGCGTGGGCTGAGCGTAGCCTTCACCCATCACGGGACCAGTATTGACTCCGGACTTACGGTTTTTGAGCCGTTGCACGTATACTCTGCAGCTCTTATTAGTTGCTTCGTGGTTTCCATTACAATTGACGCACACCAGGTCATCATAAGTCTTTGCCTGGCATAGGCTAGAAGCAGTCCAGTGAGGCTTGCTGCATCTACGGCATCTGGGCTCCTTGGTGCAATAGTTCCTGGTATGGTCAAATCCAAAGCACCGGTAACATTGGCGCATGTCAATCTTCTTTCTCGGCATCTCCACTCTTTGCCGACCGACATTATTGACCTTTAGAGCCTCCCGATTATTGTGGGCCTTTTTGAGATCTATAAACCAAACATTCTGGCCTGGGGCTTTGGATGGAGCAGTTTCGGAGGGGTCCTCGACCAGTGATTTTGACTTCGGATTGTACATATTCACTACAGAGTGCCCTTGAGAGGTGAATGCAGTTTTAATTTGCTCGGTGGGGGTGGATGCAGCCAAGTTGCATACCACCACTCTAAAAGCTCTGTCCTCAGGTAGGCAGAAGTGCGTATATTGGAGGTTTACTTCCGAAAGCTTTTTTGTGATGGCTCTGTGGGCATCAGAGTCACGAGCGTATATGCGTAAATTGCCATTACGAGCAGCCTTAAATTCGTATGAGTCAGCAGTAACCGCTGAATTGAGAAGCCTCTCCAGGGCTGGTACATCACTGATGGCCAGTACTGTGATTTGGCTAGGCTTCGGCGGTTTTTTTTCTGTTGGTACTTGAGTCTGTGTCTCTCCATCTATGTCGACTTCGTCCAGGGGAACGTCCATGTCGAAATCAACGTCTGCTTGACTAAGATCTAGATTTGCAAGAGCTTCAAAACGGTTTTTTGCATGTAACGTAGGTCTTTTATTCGCAGTTTTAGGTGCATCAAGTGATCTTCTTTTTTTTGGCGGTACTTTCTGCCAGGGGACATCTGCTGGCTGGAACACAGTCATGTTAGCGATTTTATCAGATTGTGGTAGTGAGCGACTGGCTCCTGGTAGCTGCTGTTTCGTTGATCCAGTTAGTTGGCTTGTGCCGCTGACCACTATTGGCTGGTTGCCATATGAATAAACTCCTCCAGATGAACAAGTAGTCACGTAACATACGGCTGAAGTTGAAACTACCGAGAATGTAGCTGCAAATGTAGTGGGAACAATAGTGGCTTCGTGTACATAACCAGATGCAGTACGTGAGGTGCCATGTGAGGCAAAATCATCCATCAGTTGTGATCTAAATTCAGAAGGTGTTAGACCAACCAATTCCTTCATTTTCTGATAGTCTAGCAGATTGTTCAGAACCACAGTAGGCCGAGAGTAAGGTACTTGTTTGTCATTCATAGCCAATTGTTAATATTTAATCACTCAAATAATAAAATTGGATAGTTACACTTTATACGTGCTTTGATCTTGCTTTCGCGCACAAACAAGACAAAACAGAACAAAAACAAAAAAAAACTTGCTGATAAGCAAGAATTTATTACCCCTCTTGTGCGGCTGCGTGCAGGCTGAGGGGTAATGTAATGCGCAGTGGGCAGTGTTCGTAGTTCTTGCGCACTACTTTCTTATCTTTATTCGCAAGACTTTGCCGGCACCGTTATAACGCGGCGCCCAAACTGGTCAATATGTGCTAATTTTTAGCACAGAGCAGAGGTAACAAACGAAACTTGATTAGCTGGAACTTAGTGCAAGCGCACGAACGGTCGTGTCCGTTCACAGTGAATGCCGATAACCGATTGTGTATATAAATACTGAATTCCTAACTCTGTCAAAAAAGCGTTAAAATCATTTGCCTTAAATTGTGTTCCGTTATCGCTGATAGTCGTCTCGGCACACCAAATTCTGAAATATCGTTTTTAGCAAAAAGTCCTGTATGGCTGCTGAAGGACCTA
Source organism: Hirtodrosophila duncani (assembly GCA_037043425.1). Lineage (NCBI taxonomy): Eukaryota > Metazoa > Arthropoda > Insecta > Diptera > Drosophilidae > Hirtodrosophila > Hirtodrosophila duncani. The sequence continues at coordinate 114,358 of JBAMBM010000835.1, forward strand.
GTAAATCAATATATAATCTCTGAAATGGCCTACAAGTGTTGTTATGTGACCCCATGGGTGAGCGAAGTGAGTAATTGGGCGCTTTTGTTGCTTTACAAATAATGCATTGACGAATGTAATGTCTTACATCCGATGACAAACTAGGCCAAAACAAATTCCTACGCAATTTCTCTATAGTTTTCTGAGTTCCTCCATGTGACGAAATTACGCTGTCATGAGCTTAATTAATAACTTCAGTTCTGAGCCTTTTGGGTACCCATAACTTCCGTGAGTGTTTTTCCTGCGATAAATTTCCTGAGGCATGTTCTGTTCTTATATATAGATACGGGTCAATCACTTTGATATCTGGAAATTTTGACAATTGATCCAAATACTTTGCTTTTAAGATCAATAATAAGACCGATTTCCAACTCTGCCACCTCAACTTCACTTAAGCGTGAGAGAGCATCTGGTATGACGTGGTCGTTTCCTTTTCGTTGTGAAATGGAAAACTTAAATTGCTGAAGTCGAAAAATCCAGTGTGCTAGTCTACCTGATACGTTTTGTTGGCGCATGAGCCAAACTAGACTGGAATGGTCTGTTACGACCTCGAACTCTTGTAGTTCTAGATAGCATCGGAACTTTTCTATAGCTAGAATAACGGCCAAGCATTCGCTCTCGGTAACACTATAGTTTATCTGCGCCCGACTCAGTTTTTTCGACATAAACGCGATGGACTTTTCTTCGTTATTTTCGAGAGTTGTACTAGCACAGCACCAATCCCGAAATTAATCGCATCGCAATGAAGGTAGAATTTTCGATCAAAAGCAGGATTCTGAAGATCTGGCGCGGAGGTTAAAATAGGTTTTAAGTTTTTCCATTGTTTTTTGAGCCTCTGCAGTCCAACAAAATTTCTTCTTAGTCAATAACACCTCAGTGATCGGACATGTGAGTTCCGAGAAGCTTTGGATAAATCTGCGTTACCACAGACACCGAGAAAACCACGGACTTGTTTAAGATTCTTTGCTGATGGCCAGTTAAGAATACATGAGATCTTGGACTGATCTGTACAGATTCTAGCACTGCCAATTACGTAGCCTAAATAGTTCACACTTGTGACACAAAACTGACTCTTGTCCACATTAAGGGTTAAGTTGGCTCTTTTATACTCATCTGCTAAGCGGACGAGGAACCGACCGAAAATACCATCAATGCTAGGTAAAGGATATGCATCTTTTTTCGTTACTGCATTTAGCTTCCTTGCATCTAAACATAATCTTACTTTATTTGGTTTAACGGCAAGGCGCATGGGCGAACTCCAAGCAGTAGTCGAGGGCTCGATAACATCCAAGTACAACATCCTATCGATCTCCGTAAATAGATGTTTCTCAACAGGGCTGATCGGATAAAAATCAGTGTTACGGATTTCGCATTGTCTTTGTCAATATCATGTTGAATTAAGTTCGTACGACCCAAACCTTTGGAATAATTTGGAAATAGTTGCTTAACCAATTCCAGCTGTTGCAACTGCACAGGGGATAGTGGATATATTTTACATTCCCTTTCTTTGTCTGCACCAGACTCCACCTCTAAGGAGCTAATTACGTTTGGAGCAAATTCAAATAGCCGCCAAAAATCAATACCCAGAATTACTCTTTGCTTGATAGATGGGACGATGTAAAACTGCATGGCTTTTTCCTTGTCATTATACTTAACTAACACGTTAAGTACCCCAATCACCTCGTGTGTCCTGCCATCGGCGGTTTAACGTGCGATTTAATTGACTTAAATGCCGGTAAATTGCTAAATGATTCGGTGGCTTATCCGCAAACCAAGTTCTGTATAACACAGAAACGCAATTTCAGCATAAGATCACATGTCATTATTAAAGATAAAAATGGCTGACACCAGTAACTTAATTTTCCTTCTAATATCATTAAAATAATTCCTAATTCTTACTGTACTTCGTGTTTGAGTACTTTTACTAATTATAGGTTATTTCTCTACAATTCTATTTCTAACTATAAGGTAATTGTTCAGCCATTCGTGATAGGGTTTAAAACAATGGGTAACAACCTCATTGTCAACCTCAGTTAGTTGCTTATTGAAAATCTTGGGATGCGCAATACTTCTTATGGCTGATCCCGTGCGAGTGCAATTACTATCCACTTTCGGGAGCAACCTGTTGTTGTTGGGTGCACCCTTTGATCGGGTTTCCGCGATTAAGGCATTGGTGGCATTTAGGCTTGTACACATTGAGTGTGCCACAACCGTAGCAGAGACAGTTTTCCCATGCATATCCAACTTCGTCACAAATCCAACAAGTTAATATTGAGCTGCGAATGGAGGCTACTTCTGCTTCTTGTATTGCTTCCGGTTCTTCACCATACTCGTGAACTAGATTTTCCACAGCGTACATATGCCGATGATAGGCCAGGCACGACCAGTTAGTTCGCGCTTTGTATATTCGTGCATTTGCACCAACCGACGTAAATGAGTAAGGGTATAAATAGGATGATACAATAGCTGATGACGTATGTCAGGCAGCAGATTATTCTTAAGAATCTCTAAAATTTCTTTTTCCATCATTTTCACCGAAAATCTTTCAATCAACGAGGCTACAGCATTATAATACACAGAAAATGTTTCTCCTGGCTTTGCTTACGAGATCGAATTTGTTCTTTACTACGAAAATCTGAGCTATAGTCCTTGTACTGTTGTCGCAAGGATAAGCAAAAGCCAGACCAAATGATTTGATTCACCTGTTTGTGATACCTCCAAAACCAATCTGTTGCCTTACCGGTAAAAAGGATATGCATGTGTTTACACATCGCTGTAAAGTCACTATTATGTCTCATCTGTTAATGATTTTAGTTTATATAAAAATAATTCGACACCTAATCCATTCTCTGAGCCATCAAATTGCAAGTTCCATTGTTACATGATATCAGCTACCTTCCCTTGGTTGACAAACGGACTAATAAGCGAGGGTACTCTATAACTTGGAATGGGTACTCTCTGCTCATGCAGGGACGTTTGATTGGACGATTAGGTCGGACTCTCTGTCTACGCACAGAAGCTGTAATATTTGAGTTTGTACCATTACTTTGATATATTATTATTAGATGATTACCTTCATTTTGCAAAGCATTTTCGTTCAGCGATCTTACTAAGTTACGAGTCATTGGGCGATTTCGAGTAACAGCAGACTGAGTGTGTTCAATGGCCTCTGGACGAGAAGAACAATTTCCTACAACCAGCTTAAGCCGTTGGACTTCTAATTGTTGAACACGATTGGAACATTCCGTAGGCGTTTGTAACCAATTTTCCAAGCATGCTCTGTGAAAGACGTGCTTACATGGCGTGATTATACATTCTTGCGTGTCAGTCATAAGTTGACCACACACAAGACAACTGTTCAACCAATGCTCCGCTAAATGTAGGTGCTTCCTGCGGGCTATGTTCTAACGGCATTTTTTTCTATCTTTGTTTCCTGTGACATTGGCAACTTGAGTGTATAGCAAATTACCTTATAAAGTAGGTATCAATTCATAAAAAGTAGGTAATATACTGGGCTATTTTAACTAATTTTTGATAAGATATTTAGGTGTTTAATGCTTTTCCATATAATGTTTATTTCTCGCTACAAAATTGCACATGAAGCAAGATATGTTATTTCCGCATGCAGAAGGGCCGATAAAACTCCTATACAGGGTATACTTGGAACATCGGCCTCCGAGTCGAATGATAAAAGCGAGTGGGGGGACCCTCTGGTTCCGTAGCTCTTTCGGGGTGGGCGTGGGTTGTGCTATCCTTTAAACTTCCAGATACATAATAATATTAAGGATCCTTACTGAAACTAAAAGTGGAGCTCAACTCCCAAAACTAAAATACCTATAAACAAAACGGGCCAAACTCTAAATATTCAAATTTACGAAAAGTAATGTACCTTTTCTATGATTAAAGTCGCAACAATGGGCGTGGTCTCTGATGTTAATTGACAGTTCACTGAAGATCCCCATAAGAACAAATTGGTACTTCAAGTGCCCATACTCAAATATATATAAATAATATATATATAAATAAATATATCATTATGCTATTTCTTAGCCACTAATTTCCTAACTAAAATTAATTTCAATCGTATAAATCAACTTTTATATTCGACAATGTTTTTAGCTATAAAAAAAACGTGCTTGGATATTTTTGAGTCAGCAATTATCGTTGCTGGTAATAATTATGCATAATTTAATGCTCTTTTATGTAATAAAACCAAAAGCTCAATACTCATCATATGGATGTTTGCTCAAACTAGTACTACAACAATAGGCGATCAACCAATAGCTAGAATTTTAATATAGAATATGTGTTTGTATATGTATATAGTAAGAAAATTTGAAATATAAAATATTTAAGTGAGTTAGTGCTTATTGAATTCTAAACCTTTGTTTCTTCCGGGTTTATCTTAATCTTACCTTACTTTAACTTCATTTCATTTATTTATTAAACAGTTCAAAATACCTAAATTAAATATATGGATTTTTAAATATTGCTATATTTTCATATGCATTATAGATAAAGAAAAAGTGTTTTAATGTATTAAAATAAAAATACCTGTTTATATGACAAAATAGTGCACACTTGGCAGCCACTATCGCACAACAAACAGACATATAAACGGTATTAATTTGCCCATCAGTGGTACATTAAGTCAATGTTAAATGATAATACAGTTTTCGGGTGACTTACATACAGACATGTCAAAGGATGAAAAACCTTCCAACTATGTTATGGTCCATATCTTTATTTGATTGATTTCACTTTTATAATTTTAATTTTTTTGGAGGCTGTTGAGATTTTTGCTTAGATTGTTGTTGTGCGTAAGCTTTTAATTTTTCAACGCGCTTTATCGGACTGACCTTTTGACTCGAGCTTTGGATTTAGTTATCTTTGCACACTGGGTTTGACCTGCATAAAATGCACACGAAAAAAATACAAATTAGATTTGCCGTAATTATTGTGTCCGCCACATTATGGGACCTTTTGCATTAGGCGACCTGACTGACAACCTCTATTAAATTACACTTTGGCCTTTTTTAGATTTGCGTTGTCATATTCACTATACTTCAAATGAGGTTAGCCAAATGTGGCGGCTGGAGTCTGCTGAGCTCTAACGAGACTGCAGCTGCAGCGCTAACAGCTTAGAAGGCAGGGAATTCTTATGCTGCTATTTGGATCTTCCATCTGGATCCGTGGAATCTGCTCCCAGAGCCGGAAAATGGTACAATGGCAATGGCACCAATGGACCCAAATTTCGACACAAATTTTCGATCCACACCCGAGATTACTACTGTTGTCCTTATTGTTGGTGTTGTTGAGTAGTGGCTGCTGCATCATGTTGTTGTTGGTATTGGACTCGCTCGTTCACTTTCAATGAAGGGAAAACTACAAGGCATAAACAATTTATATTATTTACTAGCTAGATGCGTTAGTATGGATGTTTGTTTGAATTAAGGGAGTTATTAATAAGGACAAAGTTAAATATATTATTGTAGTTAGAACACAGGACCCTAAGTGGTTCATGCAGGAGATAAATTAAATTACAGTGCTTGAGGTAGATAGGAACAGGAACATAGATAGTAGTTCTACGAGGAACACAAAAACTAATTTGGCTAATTAAAGGCGGCGAGTCAATTTCACCATTAATCAGCTTACGTATAAAGATAGCATTAAGCATAATTCTACGATTTTGAAGAGATCGACGGTTTACCAGAAGCCTGCTTGAATATGAAGGGAATGGGCTATTGTGGACCCAATTCAAACCAAGGAGAGCACACAGTAAACATTTCTTTTGAACAGACTCGTTTGGGCGAGAGGTGCGCAGGATAGTGTCCAGGGCATCGATGAGGGTCTTGCCATCGCCGTTACCCTCCTCGCTCACCACCTTCCATCCCTTGAACCACTTCATGTTGGTGGATGGTTCCAACATGTTGTCGCCATGCCAGCCGGAGATGGGCATTAGGAGGCACCAGCAGTTGGGTTGTATCCGATCTTATTGATGTAAGAGGACACTTCCTTCTTGATTTCCTCATAACGAGCACCTTTGTATGGTGGCTCAGACAATCAGCTGCTTCACAAACCAGGGTGAATTCGAGCAGAGCGTGCTCGCGTGTCTGGCCGTTCTTGGAGATGCAGCCTACAGCCTTGCCCATTTAGTCGGCCACTTCTCGAACTTCTCGATGATAAGCTTGTCCGTTTTAAAATATAGCAAGACGCGTCTTATCAACTTCGGGCAAATTCGGACTTGGCGCCTTCTAAAATGGATACTAACTAAATTTGGCTCGATTTGGAAAATTTGGTTAAATTCCAATGGAACACAAAAAAGATGAAATAAAAACCATAAAACGGGCGGTAGTTTGAATGGGGACCACCATATAAAGTAGGTGTGACAAAAAGATAAAATAAAGTTGAATATTTATGGCAAATGAAAATGTATCCTATAACTTTCTATCGCTTGTAGTTTCCAAGATCTAGATTTTTATACATCGACACGTCAAACATTAACGCGTCTATCTGCCTGTTAGATACAATTCACAAACTTAATACAAACTTATAGGTATATGTGTAACCTCACCTGTTGTGTACAAAGTGTGCATGCTTAGTGGATAGCTGGACTCAGTCCGCATGCAAAAGGGCCGATACAACTCCCATACAGGGTATACTTGGAACATCGGCCTCCGAGTCGAATGATAACAGCGAGTGGGACCCTCTGGTTCCATAGCTCTTTCGGAGTGGGCATGGGTTGTGCTATCCTTTCAACTCCTAGATACATAAGAATATTAAGGATCCCTACTGAAACTAAAAGTGGAGTTCAACTCCAGAAACTAAAATACCTATAAACAAAACGGGCCAAACTCTAAATATTCAAATTTACGAAAAGTACTGTAGCTTTTATATGATTGAAGTCGCAACAATGGGCGTGGTCTCTGATGTTAATTGACACACGCATTCTTTACCCAACCCAACCTATGACCTTCAAGCAACAGTTGACTGAAGATTCCCATAAGAAGAAATTGCTACTTCAAGTACCCATGTCTCCTGGTATTATAAAACTTACACTTCCATATTAATATACTTCATTATTTATTCAGAAATTACTCAAATATATATAAATAATATATATGTTGGAGCGACATAATTTTTACTATTCATTTCCACCGTTTTACGCGCAGCGAGTTTCGGTCGCACCGAGATCCGTAACACAACTCACTGGTGTCGTCCCTTGATCTTCGGTTTTATACCGAACCACACTCGGCGACAGCTGTAAACGCTGTCGCCCCGCCAAAATGAGACTTTTCGTTAGATGAGTACGAACCGTACTCGGCGACAGCTGCAAACGCTGTCGCCCCGTTAATACGGGACTTTCCTAAAACACATAGTAAAGCAGGCAACAAAACGGACACATAAATAGGCTGATGCAATGTGGCAATGTACCTGCGATCCTGGTGAAATACCCAAATACGCACTAACACAAACTCAATACAATTCTCACATATATCATATATATCCTCAAATAAAATTTAACATTAACATTTCCTTTTTCTTATGTTTCTCAATTACAACTTATTTATTTTATTTTTATAATTCTCTCATTTCATATAATTTCATTACTGTCTTCAACATTAGAGGTCACTCAATCAAAAGTCCCACACGCCATGATCAAAACAGACATTAGGATGTTTTGCACTTGTGCTTGCTTTATGATCTGAGTACCCTGCCATTTTCTTTGGCCCACAGAGGTCACTCAATCAAAAGCCCCACACGCCATGATCAAAACAGACATTAGAATGTTTTGCACTTGTGCTTGCTTTATGATCTGAGTACCCTGCCATTTTCTTTGGCCCACAGAGGTCACTCAATCAAAAGCCCCACACGCCATGATCAAAACAGACATTAGAATGTTTTGCACTTGTGCTTGCTTTATGATCTGAGTACCCTGCCATTTTCTTTGGCCCACAGTATTACATATTTTTCTCACCCTTGCTGGTGTATTTCACTCTCTTTAGTGACTTCAGCATTTTCAAAATTTTCATTTTCACTCTCTTCAGTGACTTCAATACCTTCAACATTTTTATTTTCAATATCATTCAAGTCCTCATCACAACTTTCTAAATCATCTGGGACATATCCCTCTGGCAATTTCCTTATATCTTCATGAGCATACTAGCACTTCCTATTATTTGTCAACGACTTGAGGGTATATCTATCTCCATCTAGTACTTGAACAATTTGCAAAGGTCCTCTATACTTTGGACTTAACTATGTTTGATGCCTTTCTTCATTCTTTAACAACACAAAGTCTCCTACGTCATACCCAACAACCTTAGCCTTAGTTTTATCAAATTGCCCTATGCTATATGCTGCCAATATTTGATTCTCTAATAGAAAATACTTCAAAAACCACGGATTTGACACCTTGTACAATTTGTCATATGTTACTATGACGTCATAAACTGCCTCTTCTCAAATCAGCATGCATGTTTAGTTTCTTATATTTCCTTGTTCTTCTTTTCTAAAAACTTTTTAGTGAATGACGATTACATAGCAGCTTTGCAACTTCCGAACCCAATCTACAAAGACAAACACACATACATCCGCATCCATTTACTCATAACTATACAGAGATACAGGCATGCGAATTGAGCTTACGAGCAAACAAACAAAAACTAGCACAAAAATCAAAAACAAAACACGAAGACCACAAAAAATGCACAAAACCAAAAACAGAAAAAAAATAACAGCACGTAAGAGGAAGAGCGCACTAAGACAACGGCTTAACTGAGCGGGCAATTTTCACCGCTGTTTCCTTTGATAGATTGCTTGGTCTCGCTCTTGCTCCACTCATACACACCAATGGCACTTGCCACAAGAAAAACACAAATATGCCACATAAAAAAACATAATATTTGACCGAAAAGATCAGTATTCAGTTTAGAAAATTCATCATCAAGATCAGTATTCAATTTAGAAAACACATCGTCATTTGAACAAGAGTTAACTGATTTTGATCTAACAATTTCAAATTTTCCAGGTGACATAATGACATAAAATCCTTGCGACAGTATTTCTCTACCAATCAAAATATCATTTTTTTTTCAAATATTCATCATTCAAAACATGGAATAACATTTCAATACTAACTAATTCAATACTTAGCTTTTGTTTAACCAATGAACATTCCGCTCCAGAGTCACTGCGACGCACTGCCTTTTATGTTGTTTTTGCTGTGCCTTCCTCCATGGCCACCGCCTCAAATAATTTTTTTTTTCGAAAGTTTCTAATAGATCGTGTAAATCCTGCTGCGCAACATGGACCATATCGTTTAAAGTTACGCTGCACATTTTTGCGACGCTGCATTTACCGTACGTTCCTCGCACTAATACTAGCACACACACGCACACTTTTTCTTTGCAAAGACAAAAACACCGACACGAAAAAAATAACAAACAAACAATAGATTTAAACAAATTTGTATTTGTGTTGCTGTTATTGTTATTGCTTTGTGTGTCTGCTGTTGCTGCGTATTTTTTTTAACCACTTTCTTTGCTTTCTGCTTTATCGCGTTTTTTTTTGTCGTCCTTTTTTTTGTCAACGCCTATTTAGGCTAAGCACGACGCGTCACCAAAAAGCCGCATTTGGTTTGTGTTTATTTGCAATTGATTATAAATCTCAACTTTGTATTTGCAATATCAATTGCATTATCAATTGCATCAATTGCACGTATTAGGAGCGAGCCAGATCCCACTTCTGATGTTGGAGCGTCATAATTTTTACTATTCATTTCCACCGTTTTAGGTGCAGCGAGTTTCGGTCGCACCGAGATCCGTAACACAACTCACTGGTGTCTTCCCTTGATCTTCGGTTTTTATACCGAACCACACTCGGTGACAGCTGTAAACGCTGTCGCCCCGCCAAAACGAGACTTTCCGTTAGATGAGTACGAACCGTACTCGGCGACAGCTGCAAACGCTGTCGCCCCGTTAAAACGGGACTTTCCTAAAACACATAGTAAAGCAGGCAACAAAACGGACACATAAATAGGCTAATGCAATGTGGCAATGTACCTGCGATCCTGGTGAAATACCCAAATACGCACTAACACAAACTCAATACAATTGTCACATATAATCACACACGCCGCATATTCAAACTAATTATGCTTCCACATATATATAAATAAATATATCATTATGCTATTTCTTAGCCACTAATTTCCTAACTAAAATTAATTTCAATCGTATAAATCAACTTTTATATTCGACAATGTTCTTAGCTATAAAAAAACAAGTGCTTGGATATTTTTGAGTGTATTTTATGCATTAAAACCAAAAGCTCAAAACTCATCATATGGATATATGCTCAAAGTCGTACAACAACAATAGGCGATCAACCAATAGGTAGAATTTTAATATAGAATATGTGTGTGAAATATAAAATATTTAAGTGAGTTAGTGCGTATTGAATTCTAAACTTATGTTTTTTTCAGGTTTATCTTGATCTTACCTCACTTTAAGTGAACTTGAGAAAAAAAGGAGTTTCATTTATTTATTAAACAGTTTAAAATAGCTAAATTAAATATATGGATTTTTAAGTATTGTTATATTTTCATATGCGTTATAGATAAAGACAAGTGTTTTAATGTGCTAAAAGAAAAATACTTGTTTATATTGACAAAATAGTACACACTTGGCAGCCACTAACGCACAACAAACAGACATATAAATGATATTAATATGCCCATCTGTGGTACATTAAGTATATATAAACAAAGAACATATGGTAATAAAATTTGGGGTGACTTACATACAGACATCTCCAACGGTGAAAGGCCTTCCAACGGTGTTATGGTACATATCTTTATTTGATTAAATGTTCATAGTTCTTTCACTTTATTTTACCTATATAATTTTAATTTGTTTGGTGGCTGTTGAGATTTTTGCTTAGATCGTTGTTATGCGTAAGCTTTTAATTTTTCAACGCAGTTTATCGGACTGAGCTTCTGACTTGAGCTTTGGATTTGGTTATCTTTGCACACTGGGCTCGACCTACATAAAATGCACACGAAAAAATAACAAACTACATTTGCCGAAATTTTTGTGCCCGCCACATTATGGGGCCTTTTGCATTAGGCGACCTGACTGACAACCTCTATTAAATTACACTTTAGGTTTTTTTAGATTTGCGTTGTCATATTCACTACACTTTAAATGAGGTTAGCCAAATGTGGCCGCTGGAGTCCGCTGAGCTCTAACAAGACTGCAGCTGCAGCGCGAACAGGTTAGCAGGCGGGGAATTCTTATGCTGCTATTTCGATCTTCTATCTGGATCCGTGGAATCTGCTCCTAGAGCCGGAAAATGGTACAATGGCAATGGCACCAATGGACCCAAATTTCGACACAAATTTTCGATCCACACCCGAGATTCGCTGCCCTGGCACTGAGCGAATGCTAAAATGCGGCGTATGATACCTGTGCGACATGGATGTGGGTGGTACGGTACACTAGAATCGAGAACACGAATTTTAACAAAAAATATGTATGGAACACAACGATATGGTATTCTGCGCATACCTTCTACTGTGCTTTTTCGAATGCACCACTCCAATTTAGTTGACGTATTGGCTAGATGGCCGATGCCAACAGATTAAAATTTTCCCGTAGCGTCTCTACTGTGAGCGAACTCTGCCAACAGGCTTTACGCTGTTTCCGTACCATATATAAACGATTCGGGTTGTTGCGGGACACAATGTAAATTTCCGTTTTCTATTTATTGTACCGAATGTGTTGGCCCGTCACAACACGTGCAATTTTGCTAATTTTATTTATCTACTTTACTTTAATTTTTTTTTTTAGCTACGCAATATCAGCAAAGAGGCCATTGACAGCTGTGCGCAGCTTCTTATAGCTGACCATTCCCGAGCTTTTTCTAAAGACTCCAATGCAACGTTAAGTTGGCTGTATTACTGACCAATCAGAATTTATCAATCCGTAAGCTCAGCTTACAGTACAGCTTTCTAGTTTACAGCGCAGGCAACAATTATGTCGCAAACGATATGCGATGTAAATAGTTAAAATTCAAATTCAAGTAAACAAGGCAAAGCGACCATTACAGCATATTTCCAAATAGGGGACTTGTTGCTATTATATAATAGCGTGCATATTTCAGCTTTGCGTTTTCTTATACGAACCTGTACGCCACCACGATTTCCTTTACTTTTATTTCATTTCTATTGGCAAGCCGGTGCACTGTATGTTAATTGTATTAGCCTAAACTCTTCAACCGTGATGCGTATGGACATTTGAGATAAACTTATGAACTTGAACCTTTGAGACGAACTTGTAAACTTATTTCACAAACTGCTTACACCTTACACACTGCTGCAATTTTAATTTTTGTATGATTCTGTCATGGTCGCCATATAAAATCTCTCTTATTGGTTCCAATAAATGCTTAGCTTATGGATACATATATATTATTATGCAGTTATCGGTTCACAGCTACAAAAAGAAGGAGAGCTGGTGTTTTCATATATCATATGTTAGAAATATACTTTCTATTTGTCCTACGAGGGACGGGTAAACTAATTTGGTTCTTTAAAGAAAATAATCTTAAGAATAATTTTAGGGTTTTCCACAAATGGCACATTTATTAAGAGAAGCCTACTTGAATATGAAGGGAGCGAGTTTCCAATTCAACCCTCGGAGAACCCCTGGTGATTCCTGTATTGTGGACACCAAACACACGATGCGTACTCTAACATTGGTCGGACCAGAGAAGTGACAATGAGATAGGCAGGTCGTCGATAAATAAGGCGAAGAGGAGGCGACCGAGGAGCTACATTGCGATACCCATGATGTAACCCTAAGGGACTTAAAGTAGTCATTAAAAAAAACTTTCTGAATTCTGATATTAAGGAAGTTGGAAATTCACTTAAGAAGATAGAATGGGAAGCCAAGGCGATCCAACTTATGAAAAAGTAAACTGTGACTTACCAAGTCAAATGCTTTGCTGAAGTCAGAATAAATGACGTCAGTTTGCATATTATTCTTAAATTATTGTATTACAAAAGAAAAAATTATAGGAGATTACTGATGGTAGCCAAGACACGTGCTGAGCAGATGAAATTATATTGCTACAAGAATTTTATGCCTCTGTAGTTTTGAGTCAGTCTTGATTCCATTTTTATGGACAGGAATAATAAACGACTCCTCGCAGAAAGAAGGAAAAGACGAAAAATTCAAAAATAGATGAAAATTTGAACCTTTTCTGGCTTGCATAGTACAGCAGTGAAATATACACCCGAACTTAAACGAATATTTCTTCACTGTCTATATAAGTCCCAGGCTCCTCAGATGTCGTTTAAAGTTCGTTCCATTATATAAGAATATTTCAATTGGAATTGGCGAAAAACATGCATGAGAGAATTACAGGATAAGTCCTCAGTTATTTCCAGATGTATCGCTGTTATGTTATCGGACCAAAATTATCAACACCTATCCTCAGAAATGCTCTTTATTAGTTGGTTATATTCGACAGGTTGACAATTGTCTCATCATTTTTGCATGTGGCATTGATTTTTTGGTTTTACAATTCTGGCAGTTTCGAATAATCTTTTTGACGGTGTTACATTCGGTAATCCAAAACTTGTGTCGAAGGTTCGATATAACAGTGGCTATTTTAATGTAGCAATTGTTTGCATGATAGTAAAGAACTAATAAAATAAAATAATAATAATCGGCTGAACTTTATTTAAGATAATTGAATTATTTGCATCAAAGTCATATTCGTTATCTTTTAAGTTGTTTAAGATACCTATAAGTCTCAATAAACCGTCTTTTGAAAAGGTAAAGATTTTAAGTTACTTGAATTGGCTACATAATCACCTTTAGTTTATTTGTCATTTTGACAATCTGTTTCTTTTTGATGCAGTACCAGTTCCTTTGCATTTAATTTTTTAAGTAAATTGTTGATCCTTCATCAAAGGCTTATGCGTCTTATTGGATCCTATGACACCAAGAAGAATCACTTTTAATAAAACTTTGTTATGGCTAAAACTTATATTGCAACTATTTTCAGTTGTCGAATTTGATTGACGATTGGTGTTGTTTGTGGTGTTAGTTTGTCGATAAGATGCCTGATCATTGGTGTTTGCATTATTTGTCATATTAGCTTGTCGGTAAAGTGCACCCGTATGCAACAAATTGTTGTGAGTAAAACTGCAACTGTTAATTTTACAAATGCTTTTGCGTTTACAGTTTGTAAGTGCATAGTTTTTTCCTAGACATGAGATGCACAAACTGTTTTTCGTGACATGTTCCCATCGTTTGTCAATATTTAGACCTCTGAACAGCTTGTTACATAATGGTCTCTTAAAATATAAATTATCGAATGAACATTTTCTTATAATAAAAGAAGTGACCCACATTCTTTTGCACGGCCTCTTAGTGCTTTTGGCAACCGGTTTATATTTTTATAATTACTAAAATTACATGTTTCGATACTATTTTTTAATTCTGTTATGTGCTTTCACTTCCATATGGTACATGCTTTAACACAGTGCTCATCTGTATATCATTTCCCTAATACTTGATAAGACTCTTAATGTTATCGCCGGTAAGTCAAGCTATGTTCTCGTCATTGCTGTGGAAAATTTAAAGCCAAGCAATTTTCCCATTTTCGCTCCGTGAAAAAGCTTACGGATTTTCATCGGCGCCCGAGCAGGGACATAGTTTCAGCAGTTTTCGTGGAAATTTGCTCGATGAATATTGAACAAAGTGCATTTTCGTCGTCTCGGGCGCGAATACAACTTTTGAATGGCTGGGCTTCGCCTGGAGCTTAGAATTATTTCACCATTGGAAAAAGGGAAGTTTTCGGAAAATCAATGCCAAAATCTCAGGTGTTTAATGCCAAAAATGTAATTCTTCGAGCAAGTCACCATTTGTGCGAGTGTTATGTAACTATACGTGGCCCAGACCAATACTTAACATCAACTTTTGGCACTTACATGAAATAAAATAAATCACCCATTTTGGCGGCATATGGATGAGTGCATTGGCATAATAATTTTTGGTTGTTTCGTTTTTGTTGCTGCCTCTGTATTAAACCTTTGTGTTACAAGTTCAGATTCATATTTAACCAAATCGCTTAGTTAAAATCTGTTATTTGTGCATATTTTAGCAAGTAGCATAGTTCTAAACAAAAACACGATAAGATCATGAGTGATGTTCGGCGTATGAAAACGACATTCGAGGAGAAAACTATATCGTTTGACCAAATTCAAATTAAATCTAGATTGGAGATGCTCGACAACTATATATCGAAATTAATGTATGTTCAGACATGGATTCACTAAATCCCTCTAAATATTTAAGTGCACATAGATACAACGTTGAAAAGTTCAACCATTTACTATCTTCTTTGATAAATGTGTGATCTTCTTCGATACGATTTCGGAACTTTTGATGCCCCAATTTACAAAAGCCTTCTGCTTCAGGTCTTAGATACATCATTGACACTGTGTCAGCTCTTTATTCATCTCTGCAGTGTTTAGGCAGTGAAAAGCACATAAATAACGCAATGTTGATTTTAATAGTAAACTTTAATAGTCAACTTTAGATCATACAACAAAGTCTCGCTTGGAAGAGCAACTTGATTATGATAAGTTAGCATCATGTCCGAGTGCACAGCTCAGTTGAATCGACGTTATCAGCATCTGGTTGCTGAAGAGTCAACCAAAAATAAAGGGAAATCCAGACAGGAGGCAAGTAAAGGACACACAAAGGTGGAACAGTCATTGCTCAGAGACGAATCATAGTATAGAAAAGGCTGGACAAACAGCAGAACAATTGACGTGCGAACTTAACTTTAAGCAAAATGTACGGAGGCTGGAGACGGGTCGCTTTGAAGTTAAGCTGCCATTTAAACGCAGTCCAAATTTATTGGGCTTATCTTCCGAAATTGCAAAGCGGCGCAGACTCGCAACGGATAATTATTAGCGAGACATGTAAATAGATTTAATGAAAGACCTTAACCTTACCCACATGTCATTGCTTACTAGCACTCCTACAGGACAGCATTACTATTTTCCACGTTAATGTGTCCTGAGACCTGATAGTAACATCACCAAATTGCGCGTAGTTTTGGAAACATCAAGCAAAATGTCGACCTCAATCTCATTCAACGAGACATTGATGATCGGGACGTTGACATACAATGCGCAGCACGTTCAACTTCAACCAGGGAAGGGGCGCAGCCGCATAACGAGCGACACAAATTGCGAAGACGCACAAAAAACGTGGACTCGCTCTCCCACTTTCAATGAAAGGAAAAACTAAAATCCATAAAAAATGTACATTATTTACTAGCTAGATGAGTTAGTATAGATATTTTGTTTGAGTTAAGCAAAGGACACGAAAAGGTTCACGTAGGAGATTCAATTACAGTGCTGAAGATAGATAGGAACATAATTTCTAGTAGTTTGAGGAACGAGGTCGATTGAATAACATTATTATGATCCAAGTAAACAGAAATATCGGAACGTGGAGGAATGTAAGAAAAACATTTAAGCCACATTTGAACACTTTAGTACTTATAAAATCAATTACGTTAGGAAAATTCAGCAGAATTGGTTCCGACAAAAGGCCAAAATCAACAGCAATTACCCGTAATCCTCGAACTATGTAAACTAGTTTTGGCCTGAACGTAGGCAGAAACATCTGCTGATGTGGAATCTACGTCGGTCTAGAAATGAAGACCATTTTCGGCAGCCTCTAGGGCGGAAAAAGTCAACGATACTGAGGGCGCGAGACTGGAAAGTTCCGACCTTTGCTCAGACGAGGAACCTTGCATTTTTGAGCTATGCACAATCTCCAGAATGGCCGGGGGGACTATCCCTATTAAAGCGTCCGCGTCGAGAATGACGTATTTAATAGCTTAAAGCCAGCGTGGAGAGCATTAAAGCCTTCCTTTGCGTTCCTTAGGAACGAACGCAACTCGACTTCAGCAAGACGACACAAGTCGCATGTAAAATTTAAACCATGATTATTTGTAACGCTGACATTGACATCGGACACTGATATTGACACATTTGAAATGGATGGTGTTGCGACAAAGCCAACAAAAGAGCACAGGTTTGGAAAAATCAGCCTTGAAAGGGCAACTTTTTGTACCAGTCAGCCATTGAAATTGAGAGCAAATTATTTAGCAATAGGAATGATACATTTTCTCACTGGGAAGCTGCCAGCAGTATAGCGGATTTGAAACGACACAACAACAAGCTAACGTAATGCAGCGAATAACTTAAAACACAAACAAATATCACAAAATATGACAAGCAAGCAGAGAGTCTAAAACTAGCATAAGCTTACAATCAAACCGCAAGCAAAAATATAAGATTGGTTGCACTTGAATACTCATGCTTATAGCTCAGCTTTTGGTTTTATTTGCACAAAAGAAGAAAACTCGGTCACAACTCGGTAACAATTGATACACGAATGGAAAAACTTGCACAAAACTGGAAAAATAGCAACCGTCTTGAGCGGAAGTCAGAGAGCGAGTATTCAGAGTATTCTTCTATAAAAAGACCGTTTTCAAAAGGTTCAACTCAGCTAGCTAAACTCACATCCTGAGCGCACTCAGAAATGCGGAGGTGCCAGCCTATCTCCAAAATATAGCCGTGGACTACTTCAAGAATCGGGTACTACTATTCCACAGAGCAGGGACCAATACGGTATACTGTCACTGGAGGAGTTCCACAAGAATTACTACTACGGCCCTTGTTGTGGAACGTCATGTATAACGAAGTGCTGACACTTGAGCTACCAGAAGGTGCAACCATTATTGGATTCCATAATGACATTGTAATAGTCGAATGATGGCTCAGCTCAGTGGGTCTCACCCTGTCAGCCCACAAAACGGAAGAAGTGCTCATCAGCAGCAGAGTGGTTACACTAAAAGTATGCGAGCAGTAAGCAAGCACAACAGCAGCATCTCTGTTGAGGATAATGACTACCAACAAAGGCCCTAAGCAACCGGCGAGGAAGCTACTTACCGGTGTTGAAAGCACCACTCTCCTTTTTGCAGCACCGATATGGGCCGAAGCAACGGCACATATCTCCTATATGCGCTCGGCCATTTCAGTTGGGCGCCTCTGCGCCCTCAGGGTGAACTGCGCATTCAGAACAGTGTGAAATGAGGCCATACTGGTTCTGCCATACTGGCAGCGGTGATCAGAAGATCAGCGATGACAGGCCCGCTGGAAGATTCTCACCGAAGGCAGGTAAGAGAGCGTAACGATCAGCAGTGGCAGGACAGATAGGCCGAATCTACAAACGGACGCTGGAAATTTAGCCTTATTCCAGACTTACGAAGATGGCTGGACACTAAAAACATAGTCTTATAGACTACTACCTGACGCAAATCCCAAAAGAACATAGGTGTTTTAACATGAAGTTTAAACACGAAGACAGTCCTTTCTGCTCTCATTGTGAGGGCATAGCGGCAATCGAACAGGCAGAGCTCTATTTTACGTCTGTCCGCTATATATAGAAGAGCGAAACGATTTGAGCATGAGGGTCGGGAGGACATCACCCGTTAGCAAGCTGGTGAACATCATGTTTGCATCGCAACAAAATTGGTCAGCAGTAAGCAATATAGCCACAGTAGTTTTTCATCAACTGCGACGCGCTGAAATACAGCTCAATTCATTCATATTAGGGAGAGAATTCTGAAGAGCCTAATGGGCATCCACCCGAAGAAGAAATACTTAGCGTTTATATAGCAGGGAACAGGGAGGGGGTAGATTGACTTGGTGGGTGCAAGTCCCACAAAAGGCGTTAGTCAATACTAACAAATCAGCGAGATAGTTTGAATCTAAGTTTTTAATTATTCGTTATTTAAGTTTATAATTAATTATAGTCTATAAACCCGACTAGAAAATGTATGAAAAAACTATATAATAGTATAAATAGTACAAAATCTTCAAAACAAAAAATCGAATTGTGCCGACTTTACAAAAATCACCAATTGCGAATTGGGGAGGTTCGTACGTTCAATGACATCATCGGACCTTCAGAAACTGATATTGCTTCATTTTCCTTAAAACAAATGGAGTTATTTCAAAGGGAAGTATTTAGTCATGAACATCATATATTGTTTTTGCATATAGCTGTCAAGCTTCTTTTGCAGTTACACACATAAATGGAATTATGTTTGCTTTGTTAAGTGCTTTGAACTTGACAGCGGATATGCTGCTGTTTGAGAACATTATAGTTACAAAAGGGTCAAACCATTTTGCCTTCACCTTTTTGTAATCTCTATCGCTTTTGAAATTAATACGGGTATCAAATAATTTTCTATGTTGATAGCGTTTATTAATTATAAATTAGCAACATACATTTTACAAAATTTTATTTAATATAATAAAAGTTAAAATTACTTCTTTGATTTCTTCTTTTTTTTTATGGATTTACCTTTTTTCTTACTTTTTAAATCTTTTCTTTTGATGATTCTTTCACTTTTTAATGATTCTGTTGATGAACATCTAGCATGCTTTTTAAATTTCTTATCTTTCCCCTTCCTTTCATTTGTATCATCAATATTTAAAATAACGGATTGGGGAATGACACATTTTTTGTATTTTTCATAATTTGAAGTTGCACTATTTTCATCGAATTTTCTAAAAGGATTATCTGGGCGACACGGCCTAGATGCAATAGGTGGAATTACGCGATTATCAGTAGATTTTAAATTTTTGCAAGCAATTTGATCTGTTCCATCAAAATGTTGGTTTTCGCTTTCCGTAAGGGAAATATTTTCTACTTCAGAACGAATTCTTTTCATACTTTGAACACCATATCTCTGTTCTGCCTGTATATTGTCTTTTGAAAAATTATCCCTTTTTTTGTAGCTATGGTTATCGGACTTATTTCTAGAACCATCTATAATTTTTTTATCTGTACTGTCATTTCGTTTATGTTTCGATCTGTCTGGTGAATATCTTTTGTGTAAAACTTTGTTTCCCAATCTATCCTTTACTGATTTATTTGTGACCGATTTTGGAGAATGTGAACCGGCTTTAGAATCAGTTTTTATTGAAACAGAACGGTCTACATTATTACCTTTAGAATCTATTATTACTTTGAATTCTATAGGTCTTATGGCGTTTATAGCTTTAGCAAATATAGCATTTTCTGCTTTTCGAATAACGTCAGATGTTATTTCAGTGAGTTCTTCATCTTTATTAGGGCTCGATTTTTTTAAAGGATCTAAAACATTACCGACAACATTATTTTCCTCCAATTCCCATTTAGAAATGTGGACCTCATCAACGTTTTTGTGACCGCTTTCAGAAGGGATATTTCCATAATTAAATTCAGAATGGTGTTTCTCTATATCTAAAAATGAATCCATTTTTTGTAATCTATCCTGGCTTTTCTTCTCTTCTTTAGTTTTAAGAATATTCCTAATATGACATTGAGTTTGTTCGGTACCAGCGCTTACATTTACACTCGATATTATTTTACAAGTTGCATCGCTAGGCACACTAAATGCGCTATCACTGATATTCGATTCCAATAAACAGCTTGAAGAGGAAGTTGGAATGGATCCAACACTTGAAGAGGCTATTTTTTTGTGTTTTTCTTTTTTTCCGCGCTTTTCTTTTTTATATTTCTTACGCTCAGTCTTATCCTTTTTCTTTTTTTTACGTTCTTTTAACTGTACCCCCATTTTAGTTGAATTTTCTTTTTCTATGCTTGGCTCAATTTTTTCTAGTAACAACTCTCTTTTTATTTTCTCAGTATTTTGTGCAAGTAAGTGGAAATCTGCTTCTTGAAATATGACATTTCCTTTTTCTGGTGTCCTAGAAGATATATTAAAAGGCTCATTTTTTTTTGTGTTAGAGATCTTCACAGTCTTATGCTGAGATGGTGGTGTAAGACTTCGGTAAGAGTTGTCAGAAAGTCGACTATTCCCACAGGATCTTTGTCTTTTCCTTGGTACAATTTGGTCGATATTTTTTGAAAGCTCAGTTTGAACGAGATTTACATCAGGACACACTGTATTACAATTTCTGTGAATTTCATTATCTGCTAATTGTAGTGATTCATATCCAGGGGGCGGAGGTTCAACAGTGTCTATTTTAAGTCCGTATACCTTGGTGTTGTGTTGGTCCTTAACGTCGGGTTTACATCCAGATTTAGGAGAGGGTGAATGATGGCGCATTGATCTGATAAATCAAAATATAAAAAAAGGTTTTTATTAGTGAATATTATTAACATCATAATAATTTTACAAATTAACTTTTTAACAAGAGAGGGTCTCCGAAGCTTATATACCCTTGCAGAAATATAACAAAGAAAGAAAACTAAGTAGCAAAATCTTTATAAAACTTCGTCAACGGCCGTGTAGGCTTCTAAAACCTATTTGCTTCAGCAATACCAATAGGCAGCGAAGGCATCTCTTCTTTATTCATTGCCGTACGACAAATCCCACTGTATGCTAAGTTGCACAATAATAAACAAGTAGGAACGCAACAGTCGAGATTGCTCGACAGTAAAATACCCTGTTCCTAAGAAACCGCTATTAAATATATAAAAAACCTCCCTAAATCAACTTCGGAGGAATTCGGATTTGGGGCCTCTTAAAATGGATACAAACTAAATTTGGATGATTTGGATTTATGGAACATTTTGTGTTCATTTGCATTGATTGGTTCTATATGGGCTATATAATATAGTTGCCCGATTAGATGAAAAACAAACATGAATAAATGAACACCAAATTCTCAAAAACGGTCATATGGGGGCAATAGTGTCCGCTCTGAATAAAATTGTGTCTATAAATGTGGGGCCTTCTTAAATGAATAAAAACCAAAAACCAAACATTTTGTGCTCATTTGGACAGAATTGGTTTTATGGGGGCTGTATGATGTAATTATGTGAACTAAATGTGGTCAACAGACATGGGATCTACTAAAATTAATACAAACCAAACTTGGTTTGTTTTGGGCAAAAAACAAACATTTTGGGCTAATTTAAAAAAAAAATCGAATATAATTTGGTCAACAGGCGTTAGACATCCTCAAATAAATATAAACCAAATTTCGTTCGATTTGGATAAAAACAAACATTTTTATTCATTCCGAAAAAAAATCAATTTTATGGGGTCTATATGATATAGTGGGCCGATCCGAATAAAATTTGGTCAGTTGATGTTGATGCCTCTTGGACATATAATCCCAAAATTTTGTTCAATTCCAATGGAAATCAAAAAAGCTATGAAATAAAAAAAAGAAAGTGGCGATGGGTTGTATGGGGACCACCCTAAACAGTGCGCGTGGCAAAAAATAAAATAAACGACATACTCAAAAGTATGAATAAAAAAATTGTTTGGGGGTGGGGGGTGTTCTTTTACGATTTGGTCTACAATTATTATCCAAACTTAACAAAACTCGGCAAATCGGTAGATTATGTGCTTATTCACATGCAAACCGAGTATATAATTTATGGGGTCTTAGACGCTTCGTTCTGTCTGTTACATACATTTGCACGAATACAATGCAAATTTTAAGTTTTATCTCTTGTAGTTTCCAAGATCGAGATTTTCATACATCAAGACGGGCAGACGGACATGGCTAGATCGAGTACGCTTTTCGTGCTGATCAAAAATAGACATTTATTATTTGGTTGGAAACGCTTATTTTTGCATGTTACATACATTTCAGAAACTTAATACACTGTTATAGAAACAGGATATAAGCTATCCCGCCATTCAAGAAGCAGACGATGTATTATTTTGTGTTGCTTTTTAATTGAATTCTTATATCTATACAAATGTGGAATAGCCTAATGTTAAGGACTTCGCAACTAGGGCCATTGTCGACCAATGCTGGGCATGCAGACATGCTGACGTTGCTGATCCCACGCTTCACTTGTGTGTACGATCATATTACCTTTGCACTTGCTGAATGCTTTAGGCAATTGTGTTCTTACACATACATTGCAAATGAGTGTTACAATATTACATACTACAGATCCATCATTTAATATAAAGCGATTGTGGAAGACATTGTCCAAAACGCACGCGGGGATCCCCAGTCATCATCGCTGGTGTTTTTAACGCGTGCGCCACCGAGTAGGGTAGCGTCAGGGCGGAACGGAGAGGAGAAACCCCACAATAGATGGTCCCTCAAGAAGGAGTAATCGAAAGACTCCATCAAACATCGATCGCCGCGCTATTCAATGCAGTCATCGAGTGGCTCCATTCAAATTGTTTGGAGCTGGCTGAGCACAAAACGGAGGTCGTCCTTATCAGTAGCAAGTATGCAACGATTGATCCAACGATCAACCTTCATAAATTCGAAGCCTTCGATTAAATATCTCGACTGTAGGCTCCGCTTTTAAGCAGCATCTGGAGCATACTAGTCGACGTGTAGCAATTGCAGTCGAAGCCCTTAGCAGGATGATGGCAAACACCAGAGGCCCGAAGCAATGAGCTAAGCGAGGGAATGTAAAGCAGTATATCGACTTTGTGCACTAGCCTCCCTAACATAACAAAATGGTCCCAGAGGACGCTTGGGCAGGTGGACTTTTACCTGGCCCAGATGCTAACGGGTCATGAGTGCTTCAAGGCATGAGACCGACCCATTCTGCAATCACTGTGGGGAAGGCGTGGTAGAAGATGTCCTCTTTTTAAGCAAAACGGGCTCACCCACCACAGAAAAAATAAGCGACCGACCACATAGTTGCCAGCGAGTATGGCGACCGCCCCGCGAAGGAATACCTTGCGGTGGTTTCCTTGTCTCCACTACTCCTATCCATTCGTCTTTTACCAATATACTTATCTTTTTTAAAAAAGGGCTAGCTTTGGCTTAAGCTTAAATACCATCCACATTATAAATATATAACGGATCTACATCAAATAGATACAAACCCGAATTTGGTTTGATTTAGATGAAGAACAGAAGAGCTATGCTCCTAATTGTGGGATTGGAATGGGTGCAACAAAACAAATTATTATGCATATTTGTGTGTAATTTATGATTTATTGTAATTTATATATACATGGCATGAGCGGCTTGTTCAAGGTTCACTGTACTAAATTCTAAGTGCTATAATGGCTTTCTGCATCACTGTAAGGTCCACTTTTCTCAGAACCCAAAGATCAATGCAGGCCTATTTTTTTTGCAGAATAATTTCATACAACTTATTCTTATCTTAAATATGGATCTGATCGGATATATCCTTTTAACATCCCTCTAGTAACATCCCTCCCCCCCTAATTACTGAAAGCTCATTGCTTAATGAACTTAAGTCCATCTGTTAGACCCTAAACTCAAATTTGATTTACACATTTCGTTTACCGTCAATAAAGCTGTGGGTACTGAGTCTGTGAAAAATAAATTTTTTCTGTTTGCTCTCCATGGGCTAAATTGGGACCCCAATTTCCCTCTGCCCTAATATTCAAGTAAGCGTCTGTTAATCAACCTTCCGTCCTTAGAAAGCCGAAGAATTCTGCTTAATGTTAACGGTGAAATTGATTCTCCCACCTTGATGAGCGAAATTAATTATTCTGCCCCTCGCACAACTACTAGAAACTATGTTACAATCTATCTTCAAAGTGCCACTCAAATTATGCATGAATCTTTCTTATTGTTTTGACTTTATCTTTTTTAACCTTATCTTTCTTAATACCAATACTAACGCACCTTGCTAGTAGATAATGTTAAGTAATGTTAGGTAGGCCCCGGCTGGTAAAATAACAGCTGTTATCGATTAGAATGAAAGCAGCAGAATGCTATCTCCCCCTCACACTCTCTCACTCACTCACATAGTATGTATGTGTGATATGTGTGCATATATTCATGTGTGTATGTATGCCTGTGCTTATGCATGTATGCTTGAGTCTATATGTATATGGAATTTTATGGAAAACGTTTTTTGCGATTTTGTCTACAGTTCTAATTCGATCTTAATAAGTAAAAGCAGAAGGAAAATGTAGCCAACTTGCCTTTACATATGCAACTAAATATGTCGAAAATTGTACAAGATATAAAGTTTTTATCGATTTGCGGGGGCGGGAGATAGCGTGGCAAAATATTAAAACAGACTTGATCTGTATGTATGCTACGGGAGTCTACATACCAAAATTTGGTGATTAGCTTTTAAAGTCTCTCAAAAATTAAGGAGACTAAGTTTCTCGGGCAACTTACATTCAATACATAACTAACTAACTATGCAACAGAGAACTGCAAAATCAGTTTTTCATCGTGAATTCAGCGAGTGGTCGCTATTGGCATTCGCGCTCTTCATTGTGTAAAATTTAAGTCGTCGCCTCTTTCAGTGGTTCGTTCAATGAGCGTGTGCTCTTACGTATGGAGGTAAAGTATGTTTGTGCTACGCTCAAAACATACGCAGACAGGCAGTATTTTATATCGTAAGAAACTTACTTTGGGTTGATGGGCGGCGGGAGATGTAGAGGGACAGCCTTCGTGCAAAGACGCAGGGTGGTAGCGAGCGAGGTGCGGGAGATAAGCCTATGTGTTTGGATGTATGTATGTGTGCGACTCTATATATGCGCATTTGGCTCTTGCCATGGCTTCCGTTTTTCTCCGTCCTGTCTTTAAGTCTACGTCACAAGTTCGGACAAACTCAGTACGCTTTCAACATTCGTCTCCACTGAAACTTTTTACGACCGTCGTTTTCCGAAAATGCAAAACACTACAAGGTTGATTCGTTGAAATGACAAGCCCCATACGCTAAGCGTACGCTTAATTTTTGAAAACTGATTCTATTATCACTAAAATGGTAACTAAAAAGTTTCAGTTTCTTGTCTTGAACTATATTACAAATATTCCCAAAAATGTTCCTGTCGTATAAATATGAAACGAACCTTACATCATATAACTGCCTCTTAACTGATTGTTTTACAACGAACGTTGCCTTTACATTATTCGTTAATGTTGAATATCACCTAAAACACTTGAATAATACGGCGGTGTCACGGAAAACACTTCCACCAGAATTCCAACCGAATTCGAAATCTCGGTGTCATGGAAATCAGTTTAGGTTGATTTGAAACCTCTAGATTTGTATAAATAAACCTCTAAAGAAAACTTTCCAGCTAAAAGCTCTCCTATTATTAAAAACAATATTGTTTTTTTTCGACCTGGCAAGTCCACCATTCATCAGATCTTCATAATACGTCAAATTCTGGAAAATACCTATGAAAATCAGATCGACACTTACCACCATTTTGTTGACTACAAGGCTAAATTCGATAGCCCATTGCGGGATCGATTATATGGCGCCATGCCTGAACTGGGTATTTCTGCAAAACTAACTCGGCTCTGCAGAATGACGTTGAGGAATACCATCATCTCCATTAAGGTAGGAAACGGCCTCTCTGAAACCTTCACTACTAAGCGAGATCTCACACAAGGTGACTCGCTCTCATGTATGATCTTCAATCTTCTGATGGAGAGCATTATAAGAAAGGCCGGTGTGCATCAGACTGGCACAATATTTATGAACAGAAGTGTCCAGAACTGTCCAAATGCTGATGATAAATGCAGCTGATCTTGGAGTGTTCGAGAGGAAAATTCATGTCGGATGAAGAAACTCCAGTTCGGATAATACTCGATGCCGTAGTTGGTGGACCCCGGAAGGACCAAGTAACTGAAGCCCTGACATCACTTGGTGTTACCAAGCAGACGCGCGCGTCATGCATCAGTCAGAGCCCAGTAGAGTTCTTAATGTCACATGACATTAATGGCCATGAGTTCGCCATAATTCGAAGATTTGGTTTTACTAAATAGCTTATTACTTTTTATCTTACACTGAAGTAATAAATATATCATAACGTGGGCATATTTTAATTTAATTTTAAATTTAATTAAAACAAGTTGGCAGGTCATCAACGTTCATGCCTGAGTGAGTGTGTGCCCCACACGACACAGTAGAGTTGCCAAGCCTACCGAGTCGCGTGGCAGGCATTTAAATAAAAAAATTAGAAATCCATTTTTTATACCTTTGCAGACGGTATTATAATTTTGTAACTATATTTGTAACGCATAGAAAGAACCATCTCCGACTCCATATATATAATCTTGATCAGCATTAAAAGCCGTGTCGATATAGCCATATCCGACTTGTAATTTTCACCATAGACTTTTTGCCGTAAGTTGCTCAGCCGTGAAGATCGGACCACTATATCATAAAGCTGTCATATAAAAGAATAGATAAAAATAAGTAAAAACTGTTTTAACAGTTTTCATGCTCTGAACCACGTGTTCAAGGCTGAGAATGGGAGAAAAAATGTCGTAAGTCTGATTTATACTGTATGGAGGATAGGGTTTACTATTGTCATTATGTTCTGTAGAGCACATGGTTTGAAAGAAGGACTCAAATAAATCAGCAATCAGAGAAAGAGCCAGTAAATAAAGTAGATCTGCGCTTTGAGTTTAGAAAGGAGTAACACTGTTGTGGATCCTTTCGAAGGTTTCGCTGACATATTGCTAGATAAAGGTTACAACTATCACTATTATTTAAAATAAAAACTGGAACTCATTTATCAGTCAAAATATTCAAGTTTAAATAAAATAGCTCTGGGGCCTTATTCATACTATTGCAGTTAAAGAAATGACACCAATCTAATTGTTGAATTAGGGAGTTCAGTAAAGTCAAGTCAGTCTTTCGAAAGCGGTGGCATCTTTGAATGAGCTAGATACATTATTGGGAAAACAAAGTCCTACCAAGATTTGCAAAGTGGAATGAAAATTGTAACCGAAAATTGTTCACTATCGTTAACAAACACCAGGTCTAGAAAACGTTTCGAACAATTAAGACAATTAAAATTCTATTTGAGTACAAGAATAACTACTCAACTATACAAACACTTACACTTATAGTTGTTCAAATTGTTAGTTGAAACAAGAAGGAATGCTAGTTTCGGCTTGCCGAAGCTTATATAGCATTGACATTGTAAATATATAATCTAGATAAAATTTTGTTGGTGGGCGTTGGGCTACGTGGATACAAGGGATTCAAGGCGAATTTGTTTTAATTTGGATGAAAAACAGAAAAGTTATGTTACTAAGTGTTCATTTCGGAACAATCGATTATATAGTAGTTATGTGATATAATTGTACGATCTTGATCATATCAGACCATTGCACGTGGGGCCTCCTTAAATAGATGCAAACCGAATTTGGTGCATTTCCGAACAATCAGTTATATGGGAGCTATATGATATAGTGGTCCGATCTTGATCAGATCAGGTTAGTGGACGTAGGGCGTCCTCCTTGCATACAAACCGCATTTCGTTCGATTTGGATGAAAAACAGAAATGTTATGCTACTAAGTCTTCATTCCGCAACAATCGGTTATATGGGAGATGATATACTTGTGCGATCTTAAGAAAACTCGAACTTGACCAGCGTGCAGACAAAGCATCTGGTACAAATTTCAGCTCTGTAGCTTTTAAGACTTCTGAGATGTTTTTTTAAAAGAATTTTCTCTATAATTATTATCCGATTTTAACGAAATTCGGCAAATCGGTAGATTATGTGCTCATGCATATATAAAGTGAGTGGGAAATATAAGGTCTTTATCAACATTTGGCGGCGGGAGAGGGCATGGCAAAATTTAAAAACAAACTTGAACTGACGCCCTCCAAGTCTACATTCCAAATTTGGTTACCTCTTATACCTCTTATAGTCTCCGAAAACTAGGTGTATATATAGATAAGGATTTTATCAATTTGCGGGCGCGGAATGTGGTGTGGCAACATTTGAAAACAAACATGATCTGACGCCCCACGAGGGGAGTCTACATACCAAATTTGGTAACTCTACCTCTTATAGTCACCGAGACCTAGGTGTTCATACGGACATGGCTAGATCGACTCTGCAGTAGATGCTGATCAAGAATATATGTACTTTATGTGGTCGGAGACGCTTCCTTCTGCATGTTATATACATTTGCACGAGTACAATATACTCGTTTATTCGAGTATTCAAATACTTCAATTGGATTTTTATTAGATCACTAATTCAGGAAAATTATCACCTTTCTTTTGTTATATCTTTTCAATATGAATGCAGAAGCTGGCTTTCCATTTTTACATACAGAATCATTCGATCTTACCTTCCTATTGAGTTTGTAAATGTAAACCTCATACATTTTTTTACACTTTTATTTGAAACTCGACTTGTATATGCATAAGCGCATTATCTGCAGGTTTGCCAAATTTCATAACGATCGGAAAACAAATCTCGACAAAATAGCTATAAAACTTGTTGTATATATATATATGGAACAGCAGAACGAAATCTCAACATTCAACAAGAAGCACCAGTCCCAGGTAACCTAATGTTTTAAACACACCTGTTATGGAATGAAATTGTATTAAATTGCCCCCTCTGTGTATCAGTGAATGTTGTAATATTCAAGCCTGTTTCTTTGCGCTTTGAAAATTAAAACGAATGACAACCCACTTCCACTTCGAATTCATGTTCTTGTTCCCGCATGACATTCGTTTTTCAAACTTGTGGCAGAATCGTGGTGAGTCGCCAGCGGACAGAACGAGACAGAACGATGAACATCAAACAACTCCAAATGGATTCAATCCAATGAACTAATTTTCGTGTTCTGCGGCGAAGTCAAAAAAAGTTCCGAAGATATCAAAATGCGTTTATTCCAACGCCGAAAAGACCATTCCATGCATGCGACTGTTTCGAATTACGTAATTCTTGCAACTTCCATCGTGAGCGTCAGGTGATTTTGTTTTGGCTCGAGCTTTGCTCGATTCCGGTTCATAACTAAATATGGTCAGTCTTGTGTGAGAGCTTCTAGCGAACGCACATCGAGCACATTGAATACAAGTGTCCGAAAACAAAAGTCTTTCAATTACAGTTACCTCAGCCAATAACAAAATTAAGCGAGCGATTGCAGAAGCCGATATGCCGCGAATAAAAAAAAAAAAAAAAAACTAAAAGCAGACACTGGCCAGCTCAGCTGCGCTGGCCGAAATTATTATACCCCACTAAATATGAACGACGAAGAAAGCAAAACAAAACAAAAAGTGTTTGTGCCTCGTATAACTATAATGGAATGCTGTCTGTAAATAAATAAACTTTACCAAATATTCGGTTAGAAGAATTTCTATTGATCTCAAGTTATACTGTGATCTTATGGAAGACTTTGATAAAGCCTGTGACCATATGCCCAATAGGTACAAGTTCTATAAGTACGCTACAAAAACAGAAAAACCCTACAAGGCCCTTCTTACTGGGATAGATAAAATGGATCCAAATGTCGTCAAAACACAACAAGTCCAAGCGGGGCTTAAATGCAAACATGTCAGGCTGGTCGAAAAAAACGACTAGATGTGTATTCATTCTACATTTGGTTTACATTGAATACAAGTCAATCACGCTAAACCGCCTCAACCAAAACTACTCCGTCCTCGATGGGTCGGATAGGATTACCAAAAGAGCAGAATTCCAACAGAATAAGGCAGTGCTATAACTGCCAAATGTATAATCACGGCTCCAGGCACTGTGCAATCAAAACCTATTGTGCAAAATGTGCGGTAAACCATAAAACCGACTCTTGCCCCGTGTCCACTATTCGATGCGCAAACTTCAAGTTCTACCAAAAGAATATTTTTCCCGATTGTCCGGCCAAGCAGAGGATTCTTAGCCGCAGAGAGCGAGCGCAACAAAATCGTTGCGTCTACCAGCCAAAAACTAGACCAGGACAACTCGGAGATCATACAGGGTTCCCGAAACTAACAAATAGAAGTGAGCCGCTGCTGTCCAGACACCACAGTTGGCCCAGCGTGAACCCCAGTTCTATAAAAAATTAGGAGTTATTTTTCATCATTTGACTCAAGCTTGTTAATTCTTCCACAATGATAAACCATATCAATATAGCTACATGTAATGCTATTGGCATGCAAGAAAAATTATTTAGCTTGCTGTTAGAGCCAAATTTGGACATTTGTCTGATCACGAAAACGAGACTTAATAACACAATTAAACACTCAAATTTTATTCTCTACGTATGCGATAGAACTGATTCCATATACTAATTAAAAACAATTTACGCCACTCTCTGCTACCCCTCCCACAGTCGTTTATAATTGAAGTCATTTGCGTACAGGTACAAGTAAATGATAATTCTGTTAACATCTACTGCTGTTATTTCTCAGGCGGCCACGCGGAGGCAATCAAATAGAGGACATTTGCAAGCTTACAAATGGAAACCATAAATTTATCCTAGATGGGGACTTCAATAGTAGACATCATGAGTTAGGCTGCGACTGCGAAAACTAATGGGAAATAAACTTTTAGAATAAATCTCGACCTACTCCATACAAATGAATTTTCCACCTCAACACACATATGTACCAGCTGCTAGCTGGGCCCAAAGCTAAACGATTGATTTTCATACGGGAAATGTAATAGGAAGGAAGCTTCTAAGACCCCATAAAATATATACATTCTTGATTAGCATCAACAGCCGAGCCGATGTAGCCATGTCCGTCTGTCAGCCAGTACCAAAACCTAGATCTCGGAGACTGTAATGTATGAGCACATAATCTACCAATTTGCCGAGTTTTCTGTAGCCAAGCCCTCTCCCGCCCCCGCAAACCCTTATATCTTAAAGAAATTTTAACGTGTTTAGTTGAAACTCGGTTTGTATATGTATGAGCACATAATCTATCGATTTGCCGAGTTATCTTAAGATCGGATAATTATTGTAAATAAAATCGTAAAAAAACATTTTGTGTTTCAAATTCTATTTTATTATTGTGCAAATTAAACCAAAAGCTGAGCTATAAGCATAAGCATTGTTGTTTTTGCTTTTGCTTCTGTTCTGCCTGTAAGCTTATGCAATTTTCAAGCTCTCAGTCATGCTAGTCATATTTTGTTATTGTTTTGCATTTGCGTTTGCGTTGTGTCGTTTTGTAAGCCCTTAGATTGCTGCCGTTACATTGCTGCCAGCTACCAACTCAGTGAGAAATTTTATCGTTTGCTTGTTGTTATTTCGTCCGTTTACTACTACCAGCTACCCAGTGAGAATTTTAAAATTATCATTCCCATTGTTCTCAATTCCAATGGCTGACTGCTACAATAAAAAGTTGCCCTTTTAAGGCTGATTATTCCGAGCCTGTTGTATCTGTCGTAACACCATTTATTTCAAATGTGCCAAAATCAGTGCCCGTTTAAGCGATCATTTTACAAATAATCATAGTTTGAAATTCACATGCAAGTTGTGTCGTCCTGATAAAGCTGAGTTGGGTTCGTTCTTAAGGAACGCAAAGGAAGGCTTTAATACCATCTACGTTGGCTTTAAGCAATTGAATACAACGTTCTCGACGCTCGCAGCAAATTTCACATCTTTTAATATGGAGTCCCTTAAGCACAAGGAAGTAAATTATCTGGATAGATCTGGTCTGGAAAAAGACTCTATCGAAACTGCCGTTATAGAGCCGAAAACCCCTGAGACAACTACTCTACATTCTATCTTTCGTACTAATAGTCCGCACGATAGTTACAGTCCCCCTAGTCCGTACAGCGGCTGCCTAAAGACGCTTCAAAGGGGAAGGGCTCTCCGGCAATTTGGTAAGGGTGGGTAGCACAAAAATTGAAGGTTCCTCGTCTGCGCAAATGTCGGAAATTGTGCCACATGTCGAACTTTCCAGTATTGTGCCCTCAGTATCGTTGACTTCATCCGACAACAGCATATCCACTGCTGTGAGTGCCATGCCTAGACGTCTCATCGGCATTAGAAAAAATCAATGGTCTCTATTTTTAAACTAGCTTAGATTCTACATCATAAGATGTTTCCGCCTATGTACAGTCCAAAACTAGTTTACATAGTTCGAAGATCAAGGTAGAAAAGTTTAGTTTTAATGGTGTTTCGGACGACTGTTTTGATACAATCTGCCAAAAAAAAGTGTCTGGAGTGAGCACCTTGTCCTGAAGGAGTTTACAGCTAAAAATATGTTAGAGGCCTTAAATCTAAATTCTCTAAACTTTAGACTTGTTTTTTGATTGGCATATTTTCATTTTTACAGAAACTTGGTTCGACTCTGCAATCTTTCTTAATGATTATACTGCCTATAGATTTGATCGTCCCTCCCTCCAGGAAAGTGGCGTATTGACTGCTATTAATTCCGGCCTTCTGTAGGAACCAACTCTGCTTAATTTTCCTAGCGTAATTGAATTTATATGTACTAAAATGTCTCTTAAATATTTTTCTGTCTTTATCACTGCCTCTTACATTCCTCCACGTTCTAATATTTCTGTTTACTTGGATCATCTTAATGCTATTCAATCGATCGAATGCTTTCTGATACTGATCAATTGTTGATTTTTTGTTGATTTTAACATCTGTGATGTCACGTGGTCCTCTGTGATCGACTCAGCCGGTTTGACACCTTTAAACAAAAATAATTTGCTGTACCTGTATCATTCAACTTGTCAGCTAAAACATATTCACTTACAAAGGTTGACTTTCGCTAGCCTTAACAATGCTATCCTTCAATCAGACTGTACATACTTGTACAATTGTACAGACATGGACAGTGCGATTTACTTCTTTTACAAAATTCTTTATTCCATTTTTAAGGATTTCTTTCCGTTCAGTAGTTCTGTTATGCTAAATAAGCCTCCTTTGCTTACTCCACAGTTGTCTAATTTAAAAAATATCAAGTCTAGCCTCTTTAAGATGTTCAAAGTCTCGGGAATGTCCTCTGACTATTCGCGCTATATTACTGCTCGTTCAAGGTTCATTCACGGTCATTAATTCGCTGTATGGTTCAATTTTCTCAGGACCCAAAACCATTTTATAATTTTGTTAATTCAAAAAGTAAAACATCTGTCCTGCCTTCTTCATTGTTTTAAATAAATACTAAAGCAACTACAGATCAGGGCATTGCCAATTTTTTTACAGAGTTCTTTCAAACAACTTATTCCTCTTTTAAGTGATCAGATATACCCTTATAGCTTACACAGGTCTTATAACATCCCACCTGCATTACTCACTATTCCTAAGCTTTTTGAAAAAATATAAACTTCACAGTTACAACACTGTTCTATAATGTCATCTGCTCAGCACGGGTTCATGAAGCGTAGGTCTACCACCACTAATTTACTAAAACTTTCTTCATTTGTAATACAAGGATTTAAGAATGAAATGCAAAATGACGTCATTTACACTGACTTCAGCAAATCATTTGACTCGGTAAACCACTGTTTACTTATTCATAAGTTGGATCTTCTTGGCTTCTCATCCCATCTTCTTAAATAGATTTCCGACTATCTTAATCTCAGAACTCAGAAGGTTATTTTTAATAACTCTTGCTCTATGCCCCTTACGGTTACATCAGGGGTACCGCAGGGTAGCCACCTCGGCCCCCTGCTCTTCATCTTATTTATCAACGATTTGCCTCAGGCTCTATCCCACTCTCGTGTACTTATGTTCGCCGACGACGTTAAACTTTGCTTATCCTTCAAGGACTCTTCTTCCGACTTCAGGCTGCAATATGACCTTGATTCTTTCCAATTGTGGTGTCAGGTAAACTTATTAAATCTCAACTGTTCTAAATGTAAAGCTATGCCGTTTTGTTGTAGCATACCGCTTCAGACATCGTACCTTCTTATAGATATGCCCCTTGATCGGATTAACTCAGTTGTTGACTTGGTGTTTTTTTCAGACCCTAAATTAAAATTCGACTTACACATTTCAATTACCGTCAATGAGGTTGTGTATGTTCTGGGTTTTATCAAGGGATGGTCGATTTAATGATCCTTATACAACTAAATTAAAGTATACTTCTCTGGTCCGACCTATTTTGGAGAACGCATCGTGTGTTTGGTGGGAAAATCAAGGAAAACTGGAAAAAAACTATATCGCTTTTCAAGCCTATGCAATTACATAGTCGCATCAATTAGGCATTTGCGGGGCGGGAGGGGGCGGTGCAAAATTTTAAAACAAACTTGATCTGACGCTCCACAAGGGGACACTACATACCAAATTGAGACCCTCAAGCTCTTACAGTCTCCGAGATCTAGGTGTTCATACGGATGGACAGACGAACGGACATGGATAGATCGACTAGGCTGTTGATGATGATCAGGAATATATATACTTTATGAGGTCAGAGACACGTTCCTCTGCCCGTTACATACATTTGCACAAATACACTACTAGAGTACGAGTATAAAAATCTCATACTAAACAGACTAAATCAACTGCGGCCTTTTGGAGTTGTGAGCAAAACGGCAAGGTCACTTCTGAAAAAAAGCTTAACAAAAAAACAAATAAGAACAAAACAGTCAAGCTTGCTCGACTGTTAAATGCCCTGTACTCAATAAGCCGCTATTAAATATATATTAAAAAACGCTCTTGATCAACTTCGGATAGATTCGGACTTGGGACTTAAAATTAATACAAACAAATTTGACTCGATTTGGATGAAGAACAAAAAGAATCGGTTGCTATATGCTATATCCCATATCTGCTATCTGATCCGATAAAATGTGGTCAATAAACTGAATACAAACTGAATTTGGTTCGTTTGGATGAAAAACAAAAATTTTACGTTAATTTAAAACAAAAATTTTATGGGCTATATGATATATTGGCCCGATCCGAATCAAATTTTTTTCAGTTGATGCCTCTAGTACATATAATCCACACATTTGGTTAAATTCCATTGAAAAACAAAAAAGCTATGAAATAAAAACACTAAAATTGGCGAAAGTTTTTTTTAATCTGGGGCCCCATACCTTTAAAAAATATTAAAAAAAAGTACGGAAAATCTTCAGCTCGCATTCGAAAACCTCTCGCACTATTTTTGAAATGGGAAATCGGGATAAATAAAGAGAAAACGCAGGTTATCTACTTCACAACGAAAGGGAATAGAAATTCCCAGCTAAATATCGAAAACAAGCTATTCCTCTTCATATAAATTTTCCAAGCAATTATCTTCTATTGGTCCCCGTGTGTTCCGACGTAGCGATGTGTCATGTCAACATGCTCAAAGTGACCCAAAATAAAGTTCTGACACCACCACAGCACATAGCACAGCAAAAATTGAAATGATCACTGATAGAGTCACAAAACTTGTCAATGACTTCTATGATAGATTTCGATATTCTAAGTATGTAACCCAGTAATTTAATTAGTTATATGTAGCTTAAGTTTTTCTTCCTTCTCAGCGGGCTTTTTGAACGATTTTTCCCCCTCTATACTATATTATATTATATCTTTCTTATAACCATGTAATAAACTAATAATCATGATATAAATGTAAAGACATAAAGCCTGAACCCTCAGAAGAATATATATGAAATCGCCATTGTTATTTAAAATATTAAAGTTAAGATATTGCTCAAAGGTTGCAATTGCAGTATTAGTTTACTTGGAATTGCTGAATCCAAATCAAAAGTCAAGAAAAAGCCACACTCCGTGGTAAAGTTACGGCTCCGCTGCGGTGACCGAATCAGAAAGTTGATGTCTTTGGCTTGAAAATCCAAAAACCTGCAATTGGCAGGCCCACACTTCTTTAAGCCGCAAAAAACCGGCATACTAATTGAAGCTGAGACATTCTTTAAGCTCCTCTCCGTCGGTCAGATTGTCCAATTCTTTAAAAGACACTTCTCGGATGGATTGTTTCTAGGCGATATAGGTCAAATGGGACACCTACTTAAGATATGGTTGACTTCGATTGACAAATCCTTGCAGAAGTCTTGGTCAATAGAAGAATTACCCTCAGGCATAAATTTCCTGACACAAGAGCAACAAAGTTATGAAGAAAATTTGTTAAAATATATGTAAGTTTTGGCGTCACGTCGTTTTGAACTGAAATAGCTTTTTAAGTCAGATCCTCGTCGACGTGGCCCATCGTTTGTCGCTAGAAAGAAAGTTGGTAGTTGACTCTGAACTTAAAGGAATTCACATGGAGTTTATGGAAGAAAACCTTTCATTAGGACATATGTTTAATGTCAATTCATATGTCGACCATTCAAAAGGAGCTCTACTCTAATCTGCTTCGTTTCGGGCTGCACAAATATGCCCTAACAGAAAATTGCATCGTCAAGTGATGGTACACGAAGCAGATTGAGATATTCAGCTCATAGTGTGGACAAGAGACCCGACTAATTTTTTGAAGATTTTCAGGTTAAACATCGTGACTTATGGCCAGCTGATGACGTCATCAGGCACGATATCTATGTCGACGACATGTTGACTTGTGCTGCATGCGTTAAGGACCTTCAGATGATTAAATCTGATGTATCCGAGGTCTTGCTAAGTGCAGGTTTCGAGCTGGCAAAATGGTTCTCGAATAATCCTCAGTTCTCCTCATACAGTCAAGCCTAGAACGAATTTAGAGCCAGATGCAAACAATTATCTTGGTGTCCTATGGTTGCCAAATGAAACAGTTAAGTTGCAACAACTTTGGCTGCAGAAACTTGACTGGACGCTTGGGAAACGCTGCAGTCCTCCGTTATTCAGCTGCAGGCAATTAAAGTACCACGGTTCGTATTGACAGACCCAATGTCACCGATCGAGATGCATAGCTTTGCCGCATACATTTGCGTATACATTCGCAGCAAGACTACAGAAGGTTTTCGTTGATGACTTCCAAATGCAAAATAGCGCCATTGAAGACGAAAACTTTTCTTAGACTTGAATTGTGTGCCACTCACCTAATTGCAGATCTCTGTCACCGAATCACTCGACTTCTAAAGTCGCCAATTACGGTGACCATACTCTAGTCAGATTCGGAAATAACACTTCATTGAATTAAGTCACACACTTCTTCGTTGTCGACATTTGTGTCAAGTCGAGTAGCCGAAATCAAAGAGGCTTCTTGGCGCCAGGTTCTTACAAAGCAAAACCCAGCTGATATTGTCTCTCGGGGATGCGAAGTTCAAGAGTTATGGGATTCGATTTGGTTCAACGGCCGTTCATTTTTAAAAGGACCTTAAGATGCTTAGCCCGTTAACAAATATTTCACTCTATCCGAGGAGATGCGTACGTTAGAGGTGCGTAAATCAGCTGTTGGACTACCAGGCACAGAAGTCCTCTTTTATTGAAAGGATTGAACGCTATTCGTCGCATGAAAGACTGCTAAGGGTGTTTGCTTATATGTCTCTATTCATTCGAAAGTGTTAAGACAAAACATATTTAACACAATCCCAACACCATTAGAGAGAAAGAAAAAGCATTTGAAAAGATAGTTAAATTCTTCAAGCTTCCGAGTTTAAAGAAGAGATTGAAAAGGTTCGCAAACGCGCGCATTTGAAAAGATAGTTAAATTCTTCAAGCTTCCGAGTTTAAAGAAGAGATTGAAAAGGTTCGCAAACGCGCGCTTGTAGGTCCCAGCTTACAGTAATTTAATCTGTTTATTCCCCAATACACTGGATCTCTGTGTTCATTTCGTTGATGCTGGAAATAGAGCACTCGTGAGCATTCTGCGAGAACGTTCATGGTTAGTAAACGCTGAAGAGGTCTGTCGTCAGACAGTGCGATCTTGCATCGATTGCTGTAAATGCAAATTTCGATTGATGACACAAATTATATAGAAGGCCTCCGTACAAAATTTTATATATCTCACTATCTGTTTGTTTTGCTAACAAGGCGGTTCGTTTAGAACTCGTATCCGATACTCGTACTCTAACAGATAAAACAAGTATTTTGTATTCATGTAAGCGTATGCAACAGACAGAAGGAAGCGTCTAAGATCCCATAAAGTATATATATTCTTGATCAGCATCGATCTAGCCATGTCCGTCTGTCCGTATGAACACCTAGATCTCGGAGACTGTCAGAGCTAGGGACTATGCAGACTCCCCTTGTGGTGCGTCAGATCAAGTTTGTTTTTAAATTTTGCCACGCCTTCTCCCGCGCACGCAATCTGCAAAACTTTATATCTTCCACAAATTTGAACGTGTTTAGTTGAACCTCACTTTATATATGCATGAGCACATAATCTACCGATTTGCCAAATTTCATTAAAATCGTAAAAGAAATCTTTGTATGAGAGCACCCCACCAAAAAAAAAAAAAAAAATCAAAAAGTGTGGCATACCATCAAGTGTGCTGAATATAAAATAAATAAAGAGTACGAGTATCTTATAGTCGAAATATCGACTATAGCATTCTAACTAGTTTTTTGTTTGTGGGGGTGGGGTTCTTTTATGCAAAAGGTTTTTTTTTTTTACCACAATTATTATCCGATCATTATGTAGATTATATAAATATATAAACCAAGTTTCGAATAATTGTCAAAATTTTGTTGAGATATAAGGTTTTTATCGATCTGTGGGGCGTGGCAAAATTTAAAAAAAAATCGATCGAACGAAACTTAGAGCAGTCTACATAACAAATTTTGTAACTCTAAGTAAGTCTCCGAGATTTAGGTACTCATACGAACGGACAAGCGGACAGACGGTCAGACGGACATGGCTAGATCGACTCGGCTCCGACTACCTTAATCTCAGTACTCAGAAAGTTCTTTTTAATAACTCTTACCGTAAGCCCCTTACGGTTACATCAGGGGTACCGCAGGGTAGCCAACTCGGTCCCCTTTATTCACTTTATTTATCAACGGTTTGCGTCAGTTTCTATCCCACTCTCGTGTACTTATGTTCGTCGACGACGTTAAACTTTGCTTATCCTTCAAGGACTCTTCTTCCGACTTCAGGCTGCAATATGACCTTGATTCTTTCCAATTGTGGTGCCAGGTCAAATTATTAAATCTCAACTGTTTGAAATGAGTTATGTGAAGTTATGTCATTTTGTTGTAACATATCGCGTCAGACATCGTACCTTCTTATAGATATGCCCCTTGATCGGATTGACTAAGCTGTTGACTTGGGTGTTCTTTTAGACCCTAAATAAAAATTCGACGTACACATTTAAATTACCGTGCTCTGGGTTTTATCAAGCGATGGTCGAAGG
Organism: Hirtodrosophila duncani; assembly: GCA_037043425.1. Taxonomy (NCBI): domain Eukaryota; kingdom Metazoa; phylum Arthropoda; class Insecta; order Diptera; family Drosophilidae; genus Hirtodrosophila; species Hirtodrosophila duncani. The sequence goes on from JBAMBM010000835.1 coordinate 154,376, forward strand.
AATTTGATGATGATTATATAACCAACCTACTGTATACTTCTCTTGTCCGACCTATTTTAGAGTACGCATTGTGTGTTTGGTGCCCACAAAACAGAAATCACCAGGACCGCATTAAGTCTGTTCAAAAGAAATTTTTACTTTTTGCTCTCCGTGGGTTGAATTGGGACACCAATAACCTCCTCCCTTCATATTCAAGTAGGCTCATGCTAATAAAAATTCCATCTCTTGAAAATCGTAGAATTATGCTTAATGTTATCTTAATACATAAGCTGATTAATGGTGATATTGACTCACCCTCTTTAATTAGCCAAACTAGTTTTTGCGTTCCTCGTAGAACTACTAGAAATTATGTTCCTATCTATCTTCAGCATTGTAATTTAAACTCTCCTGCATGAACATTTTCGTGTCCTATGTTGTAATAATCTTTATCTCTAATATTAACTCCATAAACTCAAACAAAACATTTATACTAACGCATATAGCTAGTAAATAATGTAAATTGGTTATGGTTTGTTGTTTTTTACTTTTATTAAAAATGTTTTTTTTCCGTCTTCGCGGTTCGCGTCGCTTGTTATGCGGCTGCGCCCCTCGGCCGGTTCGGCGGGAGCTTCTAGCCTGGGCTTCACACGTAACAAGCCCCGTGGCTTAGTATCGTGGGTCCACTTGAACATGCAGCGCATTATACGTCAACGTCCCGATATTAATAAAACTCGAACTTGGCCACAGCATCTGGTAACAATTTCAGCTCTGTAGCTTTTAAGACTTCTGAGATCTGTGTGTTGAACAGACAGGCGGACTGACGGACATGGTTATATCGATTCCCCTTGTCATGCTGATCAAGAATATATATACTTTGTATAGTGGGAAACGCTACCTTACAGGAGTTGCAAAGGTCCTGACAAAATGAATATATTCTATTAATGCTATAAAAACAAGTAGGAACGTTACAGTCGATAGTCCGACTATACGATACTCGTAATCAACATTTTTAATATTTGACAAACTCAAGAGTAGGCTATACTTTTTGTTTTTTTTTGAGGTGAGGTGCTCTCGTAGAAAATGCTTTTTTTTAAGAATTTTGCCTACTATTATTGGCAAATCGGTAGATATTGTGCTTATGCATATATAAACCGAGTTTCAATTAATTGCGTTAAAATTTGTGGGAAATATAAGGATTTTATCGACTTGCGAGGGCGGGAGGGGGCTTGCCAAAATTTTGAAACAAACTAGAGCTGGTCTCTCTAGGCTTTATATTCTCCGAGATTTAGGTGTTCATATGGTCGGGCAGACGGACAGGGCTAGATCAACTTGGCTATTGATGATCAAGAATATATATACTTTATGGGGTCGGAAACGCTTCCTTTTGCTTGTTACATACATTTGCACGAATACAATATACTCGATTACTCTACTAGAGTACGACTATAACGAGTTATTTCACGTAATAAGAAAATTGATATCTGATATGGTACTGTATAATACAAACTTTATTACAAACTTTATGCGCCCCCTCCAACCACCGCAAATCGATAAACGTTATCCACAAAAACAATTATATCTCGGAGATTATTAGAGCTATGGTTACCAAATTTGGTATGCAGACTCCTCTTGTAAAGCGCCACAATGTGTTTTTTAAAATTTTGCCACGCCTCTTCCGCCCCCGCTAATCGATGAAATATATCTCCCACAAATCTTAAAGCATTTAGTTGAAACTCTGTATGTATTAGGACATAATCTACCGATTTGCGAAATTTCATTAAGATCGGAAAGTAATTGTAGACAAAAACGTAAAAAAACATTTTGTATGAGTACACCCAGATCTAGTCAGCGGACGTGTAGCCGCCTCAAATGGATACAAACCGAATTTGGTTTGAAAAACAGAAATGTTATTCTAATAAATGTTCGATTAGGAACAATCGGTTTTATTGTAGCTATATGATATAGTCAGCCGATGTTGACCAAATCAGGCCGCCTCAAATGGATACAAACCGAATTTGGTTTGATTTGGATGAAAAACACATATTGGTCAGATGATATAAACATATATACAAATTTGGTCAAATTCAAATGAAAAACAAGTCTTGTAATGGGATTACAATAAAAAGTGGGCGTGGCAAACAATAAAAATAAATTTGATCCGCGTTTACATATACATAATATAGAATCCACTATCTCTTATTGTATCAAAGATCTAGATTTTCATACATCATCATGAACAAATGGACATGGCTAGATCCACTCGACTCGACATGTTGATAAAGAATATATATAATTTATATACTTTCTGACTGCTAAGCTTCTTTTTGCCCGTCACATACATTGCAACAACTTTAATATATCCTCGTATAATCAAATCACAGAGTATGTAAAGCGTGTGTATGAGGTAATGGCAATTGGCATTCTATCACAAGTTCCTTTGCGTACTACATACTTTAATATACCATTGTATAAAGGGTACAAAGTTTAAAACGATAATTCGTCTCTACGTGAAAGAAACCTTAATTCGTCACACATCTATTGTTATACTTTTCACTTTTCAAGGTATGTAAGCTGCGACCATCTGAAGATAGCTCTTCTTAGTTGTTTTCTTTATCTTTTATTAGAGATCTAACTAAAGTAAATTAAATAAAAAATATTTGATGGAAAACCTCTTTTTCTTATCACTTGGTGAATTAGGTCTGTTGCATGGGCGATGTGTAATTCGGCTTTGTCGTCTGTTAAAGCTGTGGTCATTTTTTCTATCTCTATCTCGGGAACGACCTCGTCTTTCTCTTATGTTAGAATCTCTCTTATAAGTAGGTGACTTGAAGCGATATCTTGGTCTATCAGGCGATCTGGGCCTAACGTGGTTTGGGCTTCGGCGGCGTTCTACTTTTTGCTTTTCCTTTTCTTTCATAATTCGGTTAAAAGCTTCCAGAGGGTCGTCTATTAGCCTGCAATATAAGAGGACATATTAGAAACTGTTCATAACAATTTTTTTCCAATAAAATTATTAAGTGGTAGCAATTTCAATTTGTATTCTACATAATTAATAACAAGGGTTTACCAGATGCTTTAACTATTTGTTTGTTATATATTTTAATATAATTAATATAATATTAATATAATTTATATAATATGAATATAATTAATATAAAATTAATATAATTCATATAATATATTTTAATGTGACGTTGCACAATGGTTGATTCAGTAATCCAAAAATGAAAAATTCAAAGTCAAATGTATCATCTCTATTTTTAAAAAGAACAAGCCATTAAAGGGTAAAAATGTGTTTGCTTTATACCACCCCTATTCTTTACATATAGCTTTAAAAGAGTGAGCATTTAAGCGGGTTGACTTTGTAGTGTTGATCGCATCAAAACTGTCTTAATTTCAAAAATTAAAAAAATATATATATATTCAGTTAATCGATATCGCCGCGTTTTAAACAGAATATTGAAAATACAAGTAGTAATTTACAATTAAATTATATTTTGTCACTTGCTCTCTGGCTTTCGCTCAAGACGGTTGCTGTTTTTCAATCTCCCGTATTGTGAATCTCTTTTTGAGTTCGGGTATCAAATTTTAAGTTGTGACTTTTAGTCTTTTATTGTGCTTAATTTCGGTTCCGGTTTATCGCAACCTTTAAGTGTACTTGATTAAGCTGTTTTAAATTGTTTTTTTTTTTTTTTTTTTTTTTTTTTTTTTTATTATTGTGCTTTGCATTGTCGTTTTTTTTTTTTTTGCTTCTGTTCAGCCTGTAAGCTTATTGCTGTTTTTAGACGCTCAGTCTTGCTAGTCATATTTTGTTATTGTTTGGCATTTGCGTTTGCGTTGTGTCGTTTTGGAAGCCCTTAGATAAATTTTATCGTTTGCTTGTTGTTGTGTCGTCCATTTACTGCTACCAGCAACCCAGTGAGAAATTTAAAATTTCTATCATTCCCATTGTGCTCTCAATTCCAATGGCTGACTGCTACAAAAAAAGTTGCTCTTTCAAGGATGATTCTTCTGAGCCTATGCTTTTTTATTGGCTCTGTCGTAACACCATTCATTTCATATGTGCCAAAATCAGTGCCCGTGTAAGCGATAATTTTACATATAATCATGGTTTGAAATTTACATGCAAACTGTGTCGTTCTGCTGAACCCGAGTTGAGTTCGTTCTTACGGAACAAGTAAATATCTCATTCTCGACTGTCGCAGCAAATTTCACATCTTTTAATAAGAAAGTAAATGATCTGCATAGATCTGGTCTGGATAAGGACTCTATCTACCCCTGTCGTTATAGTGCCGAAAACCCCTGTGCCAACTACTCCACATTCTATCTTTCGTACTCCTAGTTCGCTCGATAATTGCAGTCCCAAGCCCGTACAACGGTTGCCTAATGCGGACGCTTTAATGGGGATGGACCCTCCGGCCATTTTGGAGAGGGTCGATGAAACGAAAATTGAAGGTTCCTCGTCTGGGCAAATGTCGGAAATGCGCCCCCTGTCGAACTTTCCAGTGTCGTGCCCTCAGTTTCGTTGACTTCATCAGACAGCAGCATACCCACTGCTGTGGCTGCCCTGCCTAGACCTCTCATCGCTATTTTAGACTAGACGTAGATTCTACATCAGAAGATGTTTTCGCGTATGTACAGGCAAAAACTAATTTACATAGTTCGAAGATTAAGGTAAAAAAGCTCAAGCTCAATGTTACGCGCAATATTGCTTCTTTCAAGATAGGTGTTCCGGACGACTGTTTTGACAGAATGTGCCAAACAAAATTGTTGGCCTGAGCACCTAGTCGTGAAGGAATGTAAGGCGGGAACTAGAAATCGGATACCGATTAGAATCCCTGGGGCCGCACAATCCATACCATCTAACATAGCTCCAACAAATTAACTTCATCTTTGTTTCTTGCCTACTAAAATGTTAGATGCCTTAAGTCTAAACTCACAGATAGCCTATCCTTTGATTTTCATATTATAATTTTTACAGAATCTTAGTTAAAGCCCGATATCATAGACTCTGCAATCGTTCCTAATAATTATACTGCCTATAGATTCGATCGTCCCTTTGGGTGGTGGCGTATTGATTGCTGTTGATTCCGGCATTCTATCGGAACTAATTCTGCTTAATTTTCCTAACGTAATTGAACTTATAAGTACTAAAGCGACTCTTAAATGTTTTTCTATCTTTATCACTGTCTCTTACATTCCTAATATTTCTGTTTACTTGGATCATCTTAATGCTACTCAATCGATCGCTTCAATGCTTTCTGATACTGATCAATTGTTGGTTTTTGGTGAATTCAACAATCGTGATGTCACGTGGTCCTCTGTGATCGCCTTATCCGGTTTGGTACCTTTAAAGCAACTCGAATTTGTTGACGGCCTACTTGAATTGTCCTTATCTCAAGATAATTTTGTAACAAACTCATTGACGACGCCAACTTGATTTGATATTTGATTGTGACCATTTCATTTATTGAAACCATTGCGTCTCCAGAGTCAGTCCGCTTTTGCTTCCCGAAGACCGGTTTCACCCATCATTACACGTTACTATGGATATTTCTATTTTTGCTGTACCTGCATCATTCAACTTGTCAGCTAAAACATATTCATTTAGAAGGGCTGATTTCGCTAGTCTTTACAAAGCAATCCTTCATTCAGACTGGTCATACTTGTGCAACTGTACAGATATGGACCGTGCGGTGGGCTTCTTTTACAAAATTCTTTATTCCATTTTTAAGGATTTGGTTCCGTTGAGTAGTTCTGTTAGGCTAAATAAGCCTCCTGGGCTTACTCCACAGTTGTTTAATTTAAAAATATCAAATCTAGATTCTTTAAGAAGTTCAAAGTCTCGGGAATGTCCTCTGACTATTCGCGCTGTTTTGCTGCGCTGATGTGCATTGTAAGCCGATTTTGAAGCTTTTTGATCTATCTTTGAATTCCTAGTCTTTCCCTTCTGTCTGGAAGGAGTCATTCATTACTCGCCGTCTTTAATTAGCCAAATTAGTTTTTGTGTTCCTCGTAGAACTACTAGAAAATATGAAGTCCCTTTTCTGTGTATCTGCAGTTAAATAGAGGCTATTAAGTTGCCGTGTTCAGTTGTCATTTACTCTAAATTGTCATATGTGCTTAGTTACGGTAAATAGAGGCTATTAAGTTGCCGTGTTCAGTTGTCATTTACTCTAAATTGTCATATGTGCTTAGTTACGGTTACTGACGAGGAGAATTGGCTTCTCCGAAACGCAGCGTCTAACCAGAAAAAGGCTTAAAGAATTCTAAAGAATTAATAAATTCTGTTACTACTTGTCGATTGCTGTTAAATAGTGAGAAGCGGCTCAATATTGGTTGTCCCCTGGACTTCAACATACGAATTGAGCTTTAACCGATTTAACTATATCGGCGTTTCCTCACGCACTTGACCGAGCTTGCCAAAATAAAAAAAAATAAACCAAAGACTTTAGCTATGTTTTGGTGTAATGTATGTAACAATATATGATTTGTTGTTTTTGATTAACTTGTTCTCTATTCTATCACTATTTTAAACTTTTGTTTTCATGGGCACATTTTGTTAATGCGAACCCTTCTGAACATATACTTTTTAACCTGTGGTGTTCGGAATGCAAATCATATTCAGAAAAGGCCAAAAAATATGTGACGAATTCAAACACAGATATATAATTGAAGGCTACATATTTGATACAAATAAGGTTAAGAAATGTATTGACTACAATTCGAAGATAAGGGAGAAGAAATGATGGAACGAACCTATAGCAAAAAAAAAAAAAAAAAAACAACTTGTTTGAAAGCACATTCGGATTGGTTTGCAGAAAAGGTGTTGAGCCCACAAGTTTCTGGCTCAAATAGAGGCGGACGTGCTAAATTAAGTTTCGCAGTGTGTTCAATGAGAACAAAGCGACGACGAATTGCTTACCTAGCAGAAATAAATGTGTCCGCTGCTGATGATTTGCGTTTTGCTAGTAGTACGAATCAGTCAATTTATATATGCTTATGCATATAAAAACCAAGTTTCAACTAAATGTGATAACATTTGTGAAAGATGTAAGGTTTTACCGATTTGCGCGTTCGGGAGAAGGCGTGCCAAATTGAAAAGCAAACTTGATCTGACGCCCCACAAGGGGAGTCTATATACCAAATTGGGACCCTCTACCCTTTTACAGTCTCCGAGATCTAGGTGTTCATAGGAACAGACGGACATGCCTAGATCGACTCAGCTGTTGATGCTGATCAAGAATATATATATTTTAAGGGGTCGGAGACGCTTTGTTTTGCCTGTTACATACAAACCGAGTTTCAACTAAATGCGTTAAAATTTGTGGAAGATATAAGGGTTTGCGCTTTGCGGGGGCGGGAGGGGGAGTGGCAAAATTTAAAAACAAACTTGATCTGGCGCCCCACGGAGGAGTCCACATACCAAATTTGGTAACTCTAGCTCTTATAATCATATGGCTAGATATTCTTAGGTCTTGCTCCTTTCAAGAATATATATACTTTATGGGGTCAGAGACGCGTCCTTCTTCCCGTTCCATACAGCTGCACGAATACAATATACTCGTTTACTCTACTAGAGTACGAGTATAATTAAATAACGAACAAGTAAGAACGCTATAGGCGATATTCCGACTATAAGATACTCTTACTCAGCACTTATTCAATATTCGACACACTCAAAATTATGACAATTTTTTCTTTCTGTGGTGGTGGGGTGCTCTCATACAAAATGGCTTTTTACGTTTGGAAAATTGGTAGATTTATTGCTTATACATATATAAACGAAGTTTTAACTAAATGTGTTAAAATTTGTGGGAGATATAACGTTTTCTCGATTTGCGGCAAAATTTTAAAACAAACAATCTGACGCAGCACAAGGGGAGTCTAGATACTAAATTTGGTTACTGTTGCTCTTATAGTCTCCGAGATCTAGGTGTTCATACGGCGGCAGATGGACATGGCTAGATCGACTCGGCTGTTGATGCTGATCAAGGATATATACTTTATGGGGTCGGAGACCTGATACGGACACGAATACAATATACTCGTTAAGTCTACTAGATACGAGTATAAAAAATCAAAATATTAAACAAACCTTAACAAGACGAATTTGTTTGAGTTAGATGAACGACAGAAATAAAGTTATTTTTACTGAGTGTTCATTTTGGAACAATCAGTTATATGATAGCTATATGATATAGTTGTCCGATCTTGATCAGCATTCTGGGACCGCATTCTGTTTTTTAATTTTTATGAACACCAGAAAAGTTAAGCTATATGATTTAGTTGTCTGATCTCGACCAGATCTGGTGAAGTGGAAACAAGCTAAATTTGCTTTTATTTGGATAAAAACAGTAAGGTTATGCTACTACGTGTTCATTCTGGAACATCGGTAATATGGGAGCTATGTAATATAGTTTTTCGATCAATATGAATCAAGAACTTTACCAGTGTGCAGAAAACAAGCGTCCGGCAATAAGTTCAGCTCTGTAGCTCTTAAGACTTCTGAGATATCGGGGTTTAAACACACGGACGGACAGACGGGCGGGCATAGCTATATCGAATTCCCTCGTCATGCTGACGAAACTTTTGTCATAGGATTATATCTGTAGTTAGATGACAATATGTCAAAATCGAACCACCATATAAACTTTTAGTACACCAAAACTTTATTTTTTTATACGAATTTAACAATATTTGGTATATGGCAGTCTTAGAAGCCTCTACGTGTGCTGACCAAATTTCATTAGAATTGGACAACTATACCAAATAGCTGTCATATAAACGACTGATTCAGAATGAACATCTACATTACATAGGAACAGAAAGTCAAAGCCCAAGTAAAACAACACAGCACAGAAATTCACATGAAAAAGTGCAAAACAACATAGAGGCCGTAATATGTTATAATCTAGAAACATTAAGTAATATTATGACAAAAAAGGACAACACTGCTATAACTTTAGTTGAAATTCACATAGTTTGGTCAATACAAGACACTGGACAAAAATTAATTTTATTACAAAACCACAATATTTTATAACATGAAAATACCCTATATCCTGTTTTTTCTTTTTCAATTTTTTTATTTTAAACCACGGCGATGTCGATTGATTTAATACTGTGTTTAATTTTTAATGTCACACTTATTTTTGATGCGGCACCCATAGTCAACCTCCTTAAATGCTCTCTCTTTTGAAGCTAAAGAATAGGGATTTAATAGAGCAAACACCGTTTAATTGTTTGTTCTTTTTAGAGATATGGTAGCAAACTTTTGGATTTTTATTTTTAGCCCATGGAATCGACCACTATGCGTGGCTGCACCAAAAACCACGCATCCTGAATTCACGGACAGAAACATTCGCAAGAAGAACATTAATATCTTAAACAGTTCTCTCACTGATCATTCGATGCAAGCAGCTGCCCCGCCTCTTCAAGCAGCTTTCTCTAGCTGGGGCACCAACCATTGCAGTGCAACAACGACAACTACAACAACAACATGGGCGTAAGGTGTCAAACGCCTGACTCTATTGTCTTCTCATCCACTTCTCATTATGGACGGACATGCCCCATTCGCGGAATCAGGCTAATCAAGCAAGAATGTTGACCATATTTTGAGGAGCAAAAGGCTGAATTTCTGCCACCTCTCACCAAGCTAAAGGACTTGTCTCTTTTTACACCACCGCTAGTCCCCTGGCAGGATGTGATAAGCAAGAAACGTCAAGGTGCAGCCTTGGTGACAGAAGCTCAATAAAGGAAAGGCTCCTGCACAAGGAAGTAAAAAAATTTAGAGTTTTTGCGCCAACTGTCGCTATGGATACCACTCAGGGTGTGACAGATCTCGTTGCATTGCGCATCCTTGCGCTCCACACTGGTCGAAACGATGAATCTGGCGATAAATAACTAATAACTATTAAAATATACAACCAATCCCTAGTTTGATGTTTTTTCTTAATTATGAGTAACATTAACATAAGGCAAATTTTAAGATTAACAAATTTTTTTTTGTTAATTCAAAACACTTAATACTTGTTCACACTCGTACTCTAGTATATTAAACGAGTTTATTGTATTCGTGCAAATGTATGTAACAGGCAGAAGGAAGCGTCTAAGGCCCCATAAAGTATATATATTCTTGATCAGCATCAACAGCCTAATCGATCTAGCCATGTCCGTCTGTCAGTCCGTTCGTATGAACACCTAAATCCCGGAGACTATAAGAGCTAGAGAGACCCAATTTGGTATGTAGACTCCCCTTGTGGGGCGTCAGATCAAGTTTGTTTTTAAATTTTGCTACGCCCCCTCCCGCCCCCGCAAACCATCAAACCTTATACCTTTCACGCATTAAGTTGAAACTCGGTTTGTATATGTATATGCACATAGTCTACCGATTTGCCGAGTTTTGTTAAGACCATTTTTTTTCGAAGTTTTGCAAGTCAGTATTGTAATGCATTGATAATATCGAATTGCAGGTTTCTGCCGCATTATTTGAACTTAGATTCCCATTTCCAAATAAAACTTCAAAAATGTAAATGTAAGTGACATCAAACATGTGTTTCAACATTTCTTTGTGCACAAAGTATCACCAAGAAAATCGGCATTTTGCCTAAAAACTACAAGAAACTATATGGTTGCAGCAAGTCGCAGCTCATTTTGACACTTGACAATTTAAAAAGGATCAATTAACACAAAACAAAAAAAAAACCAAAAAAAAAAAAAAATTAACTGAAGGAATCTACTTCCCATAGGAGTATTACGAAACAGTTGTCCTCCGTAAATATCGTGGTTGTGAACAACGTCACAGCCTTCACCCCAAAGACAATAATTCACAGTGAATTTGAAAAGCACAGACACGTGGTAATAAATTTATGCAACCCAAACGTCTGGAATTAGTGAATTAGTGTTTGACCCAAGCCCCAAATCACATGGTTTGTGGACGTCAAACAGGACTAATCCAACTAATCCAAGGCTAACCAAAATTCGCCCGGTCAGACACAGACCAGCCACTTCACGCTTGGAAACTTTTTCTTCATTCATGTGAATGAAGGAATAAAATAAAACAAATTTTGTTTTAATAAAAAAAAGGGGTACAGTAATACACTGCACTTCTTCATCTTGGTACACCCTCAGCATGTGAATTCCTGCCAACATTTTAAAAATTCATTTTTAGTTAAATGAAATAATAATGGTTGCCTTATTATTGGTTCATGTTTTTTTTTATAATTTTTGTATGCGATACCTTTAAAAAAGTTCAGATTTGACGGAATATTGTTTTTAGCAATCGAAGAAGTTACGAGCCAGATAGTTCGTTAAGCCGACGTTTTGGCGCTCAATCCATATTATAACCAGCCTAGCCGAGTGAGACAGTACATAATCTTGCAGAAAATGCTACGGCAAATCGCCGAAAATAGCAGTGAACTAGTGAAAAGCAGCTTCAAATAGGGTATTATAAGCTTACACATTCATATTTCATGCCAAAAATCTGCAACTCGCAAGTATCATAATAGACAATGGCTCCGAATAGCACACCTCCAACTAGACTATTAAGCCGATAATGTTCTTAATGGTGTAGGTTATGGAAGCATTCGAAATCACTTATTGCACGATAAAGAATCTCGCTTTAACGAAAACTAATGCACTGATCTTTGAGGTCGACTGTTGGACGTTTTTCTCAATTTAGCTCTTCTGTCAGCATTGAAAATTATTACAGTTTTTATTCGCTGTCAGTAGTGGGGTACACAGGGGGATCAATGGGCTCATTTTCTCAGCTCCTCCGGCTACACCGGCTCAGCTACTCCCCAAGTTATGGCCACTGGGCCTCATCCGGAGAGCCTGAAAACCACCACCATCAGGGCGACTTCAGGCTTTAACCAGGCGATAAAAATGGCTTTCCCACTAGAGGAGAGGCACTGAGCTCAATCAAAGCTCCGGATTATTTCAATTTTGGTTTTACTAGTACACATCATCAAAAAACTTTAAATTTGTACGCAATCAATAGAACAAATTTGCTTGAATACATTTTCTGGCTAGTAGTACATTGTTATAAGCGTGATGTGTTCAAAAAATATTTTTTTTATTGAGTACTGGCGTTTTTGTTTTTTTTTTTTTTTGTATCATATTATCTGTTTTTGTAGCAAAATGTGAATATATGTTTTGATTCCCTTTATGGGTGAAAATGTGAGTATTCAAGGTTAGACGTTTGTGTTGTGCTCGGCGATTTTCTAATATAATAAAAAGTGGAGTAAAGGATTTGCACCAAATTTAAGTATGAAGAATGGAATTAAGTGCTCTAAAATACTTCAAATAACAGTGGCGTTCGGAGTCTGCTCTAACTAAATAAAATGTTTACAAGTGGTACTCTTATAAGATGGCTCCGGACGTCGCAGCACATCAACAACAAAAGATATCGTCAAAGCTGCGGATAAAATTGCTTTTAAAGATCGTCGAATTACCATAAGAGAAGTTACTGAGGGTGTTGGCATATCAGTCGGCTCATGTCTTGTTAATTTTAATGATGTCTTCGACATGAGACGTGTGTCAACGAAGTTTGTTCCGAAACATCGGAAGGATCGGAAGAACCGTCACATGAGCATCACTCAGGCGCTCTTGAATGACTTTAGTGATGAGCCTGATATGGTTGTGGGTATATGGTTATGACGTGGAAACCAAAGCCCAATAGTTCCAATGGAAGCACATAAGAGAGCCAAGACCGAAAAAATAGAAAAACGCCGAGCACAAGCAAATACGTCTAGCCTTTTTATCTGTAAAAAAACAAACAAAGTATGCTATGTACTTAAAACATATGTTCGGGAAATGTGTACCACCACAACAACTAGATAATCGAATAGCACGTTGCCTGCGAAACTTAAAAAGTCTCCTTACTTTTTGAACACACCTCGTATGTGTACGCAAGCGCATATTTAATTGCAAAATTTGGCTGCGGCAAAATAATGAAAGCACATGAAAAACACCAGAGTCACTCCACATAAGGTAACAATGGATAAGCTACATAAACTAAAAAGTCGTCACTCAACATACCAATCTACACAATACCACGAAAACTCTACTGTTTACACATACATATATAAACAACTCACACAGTTATTTTATAAAATATCAAATGGCTCCTCACAATAAACGTGCGCACGCCAACTCAGTAGCTTGAGAGAGAGAAGAGAGGCATATTGGCTTGCATGCGTTATTGTCTGGATGCCATTGACCTCCAACGGGTGCTTAATCGCTTAATCTGGAGACCAAAACCAGCAATGGCTCTCCTAGAGTCAACGTTGCAGCGGTCTCACAATTTGGAGCTCAAAGTTGCCAAGATTCGACAGTTTAAGCGACTGGTTGGAGATGTGCAACTGAATCTGGCTGCGCAGAAGAGCATGAACAGCTGCGATCCTCGTATGGTTAAAACGTTTTTTTGACACGCTCTCCTTCTTTATAAACCTAAGCTACGGGATATCTTCAAAGCCAGAAAATTACAGAATTCCATCGTTGACCAGGTTGTTATCATCCATAAGAAGTCAGGTAGGGATAACATTTCACTCTTACAGGCAATTGGCACATACCTTAGAATAACCTTAGAATTGCTAGGCATAAATTCAAATGCACCCATATACATAAATGAGCAAATACCTAAGGAGAGCTTTCTGATATTCAAAGATGCAATCAATGAGTTTAAAAACAAAATTTCTTTCTGTAGTGGTCACTCGTATAGGTCTGGTGCATGTTAGACGTAGTAAAAGAGAAAGCGTACTCTGCATTTCATAAATTGAAGAGTTTTTGGATTTCACCGATAACAACACTAGGTAACAAAAGTTAATGTTTTTCTGAATATTTTTTCATGTCTGTTTGAGTTTTGATTATTCTTTAAGAATGACATTCTTAAAAGCATTACTCCGTTTGAAAGCTAATTTTTATTTATTCTTATTTGCGTCCTAGTGGTATAAGTAAGAACTTATAATTTAAGGCACTAGTCACTAATACAATTTAAATAATATTCAATTTATACTCTAACCCTAACCAACATACAAAATTTTTAAAATTTTAAGTGAGCAAATCTTTATTTCCGTTTCGCCCTATTCTAACTTGCACTATACTTCGTGATGTTCAGAGCATGTAATCTTTATCTAAGAAATGCGTCAACTTGTCTATTGGCCTCCTGTAGGTCCCTCCGCTACTGGGCCTGATGTCCACGACCCTAACTATGCCGTCCTTTCCTGCCCTTACGGCCGTTATTTTGCCCACCAGCCACTGCTGCGGTGGCAGATGGTCCTCCGGTTGTTACGTTGGGCTGCTGCTGATGCCACTTGGCCCGGATTTGAAGGTCCAAGACGTATTCTCGAGACCATCGCTGCCAAAACTGTCGCTTGGGCGACGAGACAGCTCGCCATCACCTCAAGCAGCTGACGTTGAGAACCTCCTGGTCCGGGGTCAGGTGCCCTGGAGCCGTTCATTACTGCCTCAACTTCCACCAGCACCGTTTACAGTTCTTCTGGGGGTAGCAGGGCACCCTTTAGTGCCCGTCAAAAGAGGCTCTTGGCAGTTTTGCTTTCACTCCTTGCTGCAGATACGCCTCACCTTCGATCCTGCGGCAAAGGTCCTCGAGGTGGCGATGCGCTCTGACGAAGTTTGTCGCGTTGTCGCAGTGGACGACTTGGGAAACGAACCTTTGACGCTAATAAAAAAAAAGTGATAAAATACGATTTGTGCAAAAGCTTACCACGAATTTTGAAGGTCATGTTCATACGGCCACAAAAATCAACTCCAAATATTAAAAAGAGCAGAGAGCTCGGATACGAGGTGCTGGCAAATGTTCCATAATTTGTGTCATTAGGTTTGCTTTTAAAGCAATCAATGCAAGATCGCACTGTCTGACGACAGAACTCTTGAGCGCTTACTAACCATGAACGCTCTCGCAGAATGCTCACGAGTGCTCTATTGCAAGCATTATAATTCCTTTGGTGAAGGCACCGAATATAGCTTCTAACAAATTGTGAGAGTTCAGTCAGTAGGAGGGGAAACTTGGCTTGATACGACTTTTTCGTATTGTACTCATTTTCGTATATCAATTTTCAAGTTGTGTGCGAGTTTTCTTTGTGATTAATTTCGGTTTCGGATTTAAAGCAGGTTTTACAAGTGAGTCGTGTCGAACGGATGAAGCAGAGTTGCGTTCGTTTTTAAGGTACGCAAAGAAGGCTTTAAGCAATTGAATACAGCATTCTCGACGCTCGAATCCAATTTCACATCTTTTCATATGGAGTCTCTTCAGCGTAACAAAGCAAATGATTTGGGTAGATCTGGTCTGGATAAAGACTATCGAACTCTGTCATTATAGAGCCGAAAACCCTGAGCCAACTACTCCACATTCTATGTTTCGTACTAATAGTTCGCTCGATAGTTGCAGTCCCCAGCCCGTACAGCGGTTGCCTAAAGCGGACGCTTTAATTGGGATGGGCCCTCCGGCCAATCTAGCGAAAGTTTAGAGCAACGAAATTAATGGTTCGTCGTCTCGACCATTTCCGACAGCAGCACTTTTACTCCTGTGGCTGCTCTGCCTAGATCTCTTATCGGAATTCAAAAGCCAGAGACGCTCTTTATTTCTAGACTAACCGTAGATTCTACATCAGAAGATGTTTCCGCCTATGTAGAGGCCAAGACTAGTTTAGATAGCTCAAGGATAAAGGTAGAAAGATTTAATGATACGAGCAATATAGCTTATTTTAAGATAGGAGTTCGGGACGACTATTTTAACACAATCTGTGAAAAAGCTTCTGGGCTGAGCACTTAATCGTGAAAGAGTTTAAAGCCAGAAATCGGATACCGATTGTGTGCTGCCGGTCAAACCGTACCCTCTAATATAGTTCCAAATTTTTCTAATAATTATACCGCCTATATATTTGATCGTCTCTCCCGCCCAGGTGGAATTCTGTCGGAACCAATTCTGCTTAATATTTCTAACGTAATAGAATTATAAGTACTAAAGTACCTCTTTTCTGTCTTTCTGTCTTACATTCCTCTACATTCCGATACTTCTGTTTACTTGAATCATATTAATGCTATCGATCGCGTCCATGTTCTCTGATACTGATCAATTGTTGGTATTTGGAGATTTCAACATCACTTATGTCACGTGGTTCTCTGTGATCGACTCCGCCGAATTGACACCTTTAAAGCAACACGAAATTGTTGACGGCCTACTTGAATTGTCCTTATCTCAAGTTAAATATGTAGCAAACTCATTGAATCGCCTGCTTGATATGATATTTGCTTGTGACCCTTCTATTTCAGTCGTCTCAAGAGTTGGTCCTCTTTCGCTTCCTGAAGACCCGTTTCATCCAGCATTACACGTTACTATGGATATTCCTATTCCTGCTGTATCTGCATCATCGAACTTGTCAGCCAGAACATATTCATTTAGAAGACGCAAAACGTCTTTACTACCTTCTTCATTATTTTATAAAATCACTAAGGCAAATCAACGCATTGTCAATTTGTTTGTAGAGTTCTTTCAAACAACTTCTTCCCCTCTTAAGTATCGGATATATCTTAAGTATCAGATATATCTTTATAGCTTATACAGGTCTAATAATATCACACCTGCCCCTAGTTAGTGAAAGCTTATTGCTTAATGAACTTAAGTCTAGTAAGCCGAACTTTTCCCAGGCCCTGATGGCGTCCCGGGGTGTATTCTTAGATTCTGCACTGATGCGCTTTGCAAGCCGATTTGGAAGCTTTTTGATCTATCTTTGTCGTTTATTAGTTCTCTCCATAAAAAGGGGAATAAGACCAAATAACTAAGAGGCATATCAACACTGTCTGCTATTCCTAAGCTTTTTGAAAATAAATTAACTTCACAGTTACAACATTGTTGTGGTTCTATGATTTTATATGCTCAGCATGGGTTTATGAAGCGTAGGTCTACCACCAATAATTTACTAGAATTTTCTTCTTTTGTAATACAAGCAATTAAGAATAAAATCACACTGACGTCAGCAAAGGATTTGGCTTGGAAAATCACTGTTTACTTATTCATAGTAGGTTGCATTTTCTTGGCTTTCCATTCCATCTTCTTAAGTGGATTTCCGACTACCTTAATCTCAGAACTCAGAAAGTTATTTTTAATAAGCTCCTTAGGGTGACATCAGGGTAGCTACTTCGGTCCCCTTCTCTTCACCTTATTTATTAACGATAAGCCTCAGCTACTATCGCATTCTCGTGTACTAATGTACGCCGACGACGTTAATCTTTGCTTGTCCTCTTCCTCCCACTTTAGTTTGCAATATGACCCCGACTCTTTCCAATCCTGGTATTAGGTCAGCTAACTAAATCTCACCTTTTCTAAATGCAAAGTTATGTAATTTTGTCGTAGCACACCGCATTGAGTCTGTTCAAAAGAAATTTTTACTGTTTGCTCTCCGTGGTTTGAATTAGGACCCAAAGACCCAAAGTAGGCTTCTGCTAATAAACCTTCCATCTCTTGAAAATCGTAGAATTATGCTTAATGTTATTTTAGTACATAAGCTGATTAATGGTGAAATTGACGCTCCAACATTAATGAACCAAATTAATTTTTCTGTTCCTCGTAGAACTACTAAAAAGTATGTTCCTATCTATTTTCAGCACTGTAATCTAAACTATCTGCTGCATGAACCTTTTCATGTCCCATGCTCTTACTACAATAATCTCTTTAACTTTATCTCTATAACTTACTTACCACAAATAAAACATCTATACCAATGTATCCAGCTAGTAGATAGTGTAAATCGTTTATGGCTTGTAGTGTCGCACATTATGCGGCTGCGTCCCTCGGCCGGTTGGGCGGGAGCTCCTAGCCTGGGTTTCACTCTTAAAAAGCCCCGTGGCTTGGTATCGTGGGTCCACTTGAACGTGCTGCATATTGTATGTGAACGTCAACGCATCAATAAAAACGAAAACCAAGGTCCAGTGTATTGGTGAATAAACGGCTTCAATCACTGTAAGCTGGGACCTACACGCGCGAGCTTGCGAACCTTTTCAATCTCTTCTTTAAACTCGGAAGCTTGAAGAATTTAAATATCTTCTCAAATGCTTCCTTTTGCTCTAATGGTGAAGGGATTGTGTTATATGTAAGTGTCCTGTCTTTATATAAGCAAACACTCTTTATCAGTCTGGCATAGCGTTCAATGCTTTCCATGAGATAGGACTTCTGTACCTCTACAAAGCTGCCAGTCCAACAGCTAATTTCCGACCCTCTAACGTACGGATCTGCTCGAATAGAGTGAAATGTTTTTTAGCGGGCTAAGCATCTTTAGGTCCTTTTAATAATGAACGCCTGTTGAAGCAAATAAATTCTGATAAATCGTGAACGTCGCATCTCTGAGAGACAATTTGCTGCGTTTTGCTTTGGAAGGCTATACGCTCGTATTGAGGCGTCGGCAAGGCCATGTATCTCCATAGGTGACATTGGGTGTGCGTATACGAACCAATCCAAGTGATAGTCGAGGCTAACTGTTGAACCTGTTTTGTGTTGCTTTAATGGCCATTCTTTTGGGTCAGGCTAACTCAACGAATACATTAAAGTGAATTGTCCGTGATCGTGGTAAAGTATGTTTATGTTATTGAAAACAGAACCATTGTTATACCATTGTTTACAAAATTTACAGAGTCGCCCCTTTACACTGTGGACTGCCCATATTCTACAATGTGATTAAAATCTATTTCTGGTATTACATCTTCAGAATAGACAAAAACAAGAAACTAATACCGAAACAACTAAAGAACTCCACACAGATATTTCTCAATAAACAAGGGGAGCAGAAACAATTTTTAAGAATTGGACAATTAGGTCCTTGTTTAATCTGACCGACAGAGAGGAGCTCTCAGCTACAATTAGCATTTCGATCTTCCACGGCTTAATCTTTAAGCCGATTGCAAGTTCTTTGAGATTTTCAAGCCATTGACATCAACTGTCTGTTTCGGCGGTGCCCAGAAATATATTTGAGGACCCATGTACCTTTTTTTTGGATTCACCAATTCCAAGTAAGCTGATAATTGATGCTTCTCTAGGTAATTGCAACCTTTGAGCAAGGTCTTCGGTCACAAAATTTATTTGTGAACAGGAAAGCTCAAGCCAAAACAAAGTCACCTGACTTTGTGTTGACGCTCACGATGGAAGTTGCAGGGATCACGTTATCCGAAACAGTCGCATGCATGACATATGATATGGATGGCGACGGTTGATCCAGAGGGGAGGAATCATAAGGTGGTGGAAGCGATAACCAGAGTAAGCGACAAAACATCGGTGTAGCAACGAATGGTGGGAGCGATTGAATGCACGACACTTGTTACTCTTACATTTGGCAACAGTGAGTCCACTCCTCTAGTCGGTTCATAGGTCTCATTGGCTTCGATGGCCAGCTTTCAAATAATCATCAGACCCGCAATCACAAGTGCCGAGATTGTACTGCAACCGCTGCATATACGTATTGCGCTGTACGACCTTAAGTCCATCGCGCTGTGCCAGATTGGAGAGGCGTAGAGTAAGAATAATATCGACCTAGGACCCTTGCTGTAGGTGCTGCTTTTTTGTTGGTTTTGTGTATGTGCTCTCGGAAGCATAAGCGCATATTCATCATAAAACCGAGGTAACGGATTGCTCTTTTCGACCGTACATCAGGTTCCATGGCCCCAGTACCGAGACATGGGGAACTCCTTCCGTAACATTGTACATCTGCGCGCCTATGTCGGTGTCATACTGCAGCACTCGGTCGAATGGCAGGAGATAGTTTTAATTACAGTGCTGAAAATAGACAGGAACATAATTTCTAGTAGTTCTACGAGGGACTCAAAAACTAATTTTCAAGAGATGGCAGGTTCATTAGCAGAAACTTTGATTGAATGCGATTGCGAAAACGTGAGGGCACTCTCGCATCGCTAGCTTAATTACCGCATTGGGAATCCCGCCTGGCCCAGTCGCCTTTGCGGGCTTGAGACAAGCTGCAATGTCGAGGATCTCGTTCGGTGTCACCTCCCCATGCTCAAGGCGTTCGGTTGGGTTGCTGAGCAAATACGACGTTGAATGAGGGAATAGTGTCCTCACTGTTTCCTTCAGCTTTCTGGAGTCTGTGATGTTTTAACTTTTAGTAACCACCTTATACGCTTTGTTTCACGGGCCACTCTCGGCGGTATCGCATAGGTCCACGAAACATTTGTGTTTGCTGTATCTAATGGTCATTTTAAGGGTCCTTCGTGCGTTCGCTTACTATTCACGCAGGATTTCGTAGCCGTAAGTGCCACGTGACCTTTGATGCAAGCGGCGGGCTCTAAGGCATGCACTGCAGGCCTCTGCTATCTCTGAATTGGAAGAACAGCAACTTTAGTTTTTATCAACTTTTAGTTTCTAACATGACAACTTTTTATATTTGTGCCAAGAATTAAAAGTGTTGCGCGTACGTCTGGCTCGTGATTTGGACTTTGCAATCCTGCTGCCACTTTCACTTTGCAGTCCAAACCAATGCAGGACATTCCTACTGAGCATTTTTTGAATTTATTTAAATTTTCCGACTGACTGTTTATTGGCTGTGTTGAAGGGTTCGTCACACATACATATTCTTTCTTGTCCCTGCTCGGGCGCCATTAACAATTATATTATTTTATATAATTATATATTTCTGGACGCAAATAGAACAGTGGTTTTGTTTAATGGTGATATTAACTACGGCAACGAAAAAGATATAATGTGCACGCTTGTATATGTATTCGACAACTACTATAGAGTAAACTTCAACATAATCGACTTCAGCCTAGCTTATCTACCGTGCCGAAACAGGTCGAATTCGCGTGAGAGCAAATCTTTATTGCGCTCCCGATTCGCCCTATCATAACTTACACTATACTTCATGATATTAAATTTATGTTATCCTAATCTAAGGAATGCGCCAACATTAACCTTGAAAATAACATACGTTCTTAAATATATTTATATATTTAAATATTTATTTTAATTAAATTTGTTTTTCTAATTTTTTGTTAAGATTTGTTTCTTGTAGCTGTTGAGTTTAGTTCGTCTCCCACTTGTTTGACACCGAAGTCCTTATGAAGAGTGCTGCTGCTCACATATCAAGCAGGGCCTTATTTTAAAGAACTAAATTCAGGTGCAACCACCTGCTTGTATATCAAAACCTTGTTTTTTTGCTCCGCTCATTTAGAAGCCAGCCAAGCTTCTTTATTGTGCCCTTTATCTTGAAGATAATCGCTGTCCCATGCTGCCTATCAGTGAGCTTCTTGTCAAGGTGGACTCCAAGATAGCAGTGCGAGTCATTGGGAGTGATAGGGGTGCCTAATATGGTTGTGGTTCTGTATAGTTTCTTGCGGAGGCTGTGTACCATTGCAGCAGATTTCTACAAGCTGATACACCACCTTTGTTACCGCCTCGTCATGGGTGCATAGATAAACAAGTGCGAAATTTGTGTGCGTCTGCTAGAATTTTTATAGCATGTGGTAATTGACTCCAAAGGCGAACAGTATTGATAAAGTAGTGTCATTCTGAGATGGCAAGTTTGTGCTCCAAGCATTTCATGTTGAATATTCATCGAGAAGAGCAAAATTCAATATTTTCCACCAAGTAATGTAGGTCTTTGTTATTTATGATCTTAACGGGTTAAGACCCAAACCATTTTTTACATAGTCAATTTATCTATTAACTAAATTTTTTTGACTAAAATTCAAAGAAAATAAGAAAAAAATTTGCATCGTTTTATATACGTACATTTGCAAAGCTTCATCATTTAAACGTCAAGGTATTAATTATGGAAATCGACACTGCTAAATACTTTTTAGTCAATATTGGTAGCACTATGTATAAAAAATCATTTTTAATTTTTGGTTAAAAAATCTTTAAATTATACACACTTTAAAATTTATATCATATTCATAAAATTTCGATTTTGCGATAAAATCATTGTAAAGCTACATAAATGTAACAAACGGACGCCTTTAAAGGGTTTTAAACAAACGTTTAAAGAATATATAAATATATGGTCGGAAACATTTCTTTCTGTGCGTTGCAAATCTCATGACAGACTTAATATACATTCACATTTTTTGTAAATGGTATAAAAACAAGAACTGTTTTTAAAACGGCTTCCACAATTTGCAGAGTTTTGCTGTTTAACAAGTCCAATTAAAACCAACTTTTATATTAGGAACGTAACGCCATCGCTTATTTTTGCTTGTATCTACACTGCCCGACAACCGATTAGCACACCCTCTAACCTATCTGTTTAAAGGCAAATAACTGTAATCTTTGTATATTTGTCATGCCCTTTTTTTGTCTCTTTTATTCTTCATAATTTTGACTTATTCTGAGAGTAACTTTGAGTTCTGGAAGTGCACCGTTATTTTGTTTTGCTATGTTCTTGGAAGTGCGACAAAAATGCATGCCTTTTTTTTTTTTTTGCGACAGCCGATTAGCACATTTTTGCTTTAGTATCAATTTTTGCGTGTAAGCTGTCGTGTTTGGCTGATTGAAACTATTATTTATTTATTGTGATCAATTATCAATAAAATAAAGAAGTAATGGGAAAAGCAAAACCGTTGAAAGGCAAATAAAGGCTTACAGGGAGTGCGGCCGCTCGATACTTCAAATATAAAAAAATATTAAACGCAGCCGTAAAGTTATTACCGCATACTTAAACAATGAGAAAACCAATGGAAAAAACATGAAAGCTCGGCCTTCATCAGTAATTCCACCAACCGCCAAGCGAATTATATTGAAGCACGCATCTAATTCTCACGACTCAGCCGCTAAAATAAAAGAAAAAACTGGTGTTAAAGCATGCGTTCGGATTGTACAAAGAGTTATTTCGAATGCTGAACATATGAAGCGTCTAAAATTAAAAAAAAAAAAACCTCCTCTAAACCTACTTCGAAATAGACAACGGCTCGACTTCTGTCGATCAAATATGACCTGGACCAAGGAATGGGTGCGTGTAGTCTTTTCGGATGAGAAAAAGTTCAATTTGGAGGGTCCTGATGGCTATGCCTACTACTTTCATGATCTCAGAAAGGAAGAGCATACTCTTGATCGATTGCACAGCCGTGCCGGCGGTGTCATGGTGTGGGGAGCTATTTCTTACTTTGGCACCATAAAACTGCAATTTCTAACCAGCCGTATGAATGCAGGATAACGCACCAATTCACACAGCCAGGATCGTCAAGTCCTGGATTGAGGGTCAGAACGTTGAATTGCTGACTTGGCCGCCTTATTCACCCGACCTGACCATTATAGAAAATGTTTGGAGATGGTTAGCACGCAAAGTGTACGAGTCCGGTAGACAACATTCAACTGAAGCTCAACTCAGTGAAGGAATAAAGAGGTCCTGGGAGGCTATTTCACTCAATTACATTAAAAAATTATATGACTCCTTACCTAAGCGGATGTACGAAGTCATACTTGACCGTGGAGGCTGAACACATTATTAAATTGTTAAAATAAAAAAATTGAAAATATTGAAATTAATGTTAAAAAATAATTCGAATAAAATTTGAATCCATTTTTGTTTTTTTATTATTTAAAGTTTTCAAGTGACTGTGTATCTTAAGTTCGTTTAAATTCATTTAAAATGTTATTAACAAAGTTAATATCTTATCTATTATTAAATCTCGTGTAGAATTTAATATTTTTTAAATGACAAAAAATGCATCTCAAAATCGTTATTCGTTTCCTGATATTAATCTCCTAAGACGCGGAGCATAGGGTGTGCTAATCGGTTGTCGGGCAGTGTATTAATTAATAAGGTCGATTGTTTTCATCTTTTTTACTAAATAAAGTCCAACTGAATTGTTACTCAAATATAAAAAAAAAACTTTTAAACAAATTGAGTTCTTTCTTATTTTTTTGTCGTATTTTGCCGTACAAACATAACATAACGCCATTCTGAAAATGCCCATATACGGCTATGCTTTTAGTAAATGCAAATATCGAATGTTGTGGATAACGGTTTTCTCGATTTGCGAGGGTGGGAGGGGCGTATCAATATTTTAAAACAAACTTTATCTGACGCCCCACAAGTGGAGTCTGCATACCAAATTGGGTTTCCCTAGCTCTTACAGTCTACGAGATCTAGGTGTTCATACGGACGGACACGGCTGGATCGACTCGGCTGTTGATGCTGATCAAGAATATATATACTTTATGGGGTCTTAGACGATTCCTTCTGCCTGTTACATACATAAGCCAACCATTTTTTACATAGTTTATTTATGAATCATTAGTACACACTTTAAGATGTAAATCTTTAGTTTGGATTGTACGTATTATTCAGTATAGATAATCAATCCTGTATTTAAAAAATTTTTTTTAGTTTTTTTTGACTAAAATTCATTGAAAATAAGAAAAAAAATTGCATATCTTTTCATGTACGCACATTTGCAATGCATCACTATTTAAACGTCAAGGTATTAATCATGGAAATCGATGAAGAGAGAGTGCTAAATATTTGTTAGTCAGTATTGGTAGCACTATGTAACGGCCACATTACATTTGCGACCTATTGCTCCCCCAATTTGATGGCCCTGAGGCTATATTATGGCTACCAAAGTAGTTTTTGTCTAATTTAAAAGGAAAAACAAGTGTGAACGCTATAGTCGATATTCAAACTATAAGATATTCGTATTCAGGATTTATTAAATTATTCGACACACTCAAAAGTATGAAAAAAATATTTTGGAGTTTTCTTATACACAATGTTTTTTGCGGTTTTGTGGATAATTTTCATCCTATCTTAACAAAATTCGAAAAACGGTAGACTGTGCGCTTATGAATATATAAACCGAGTTTAAATATAAGAGAAGATATAATGTTATAGGTGTTGATATGGACGGACAGGGCTAGATCGACTGGGCTGTTGATGGGGATCAAGAATATATATACTTTGTGGGGTCGGAGACGCTTCCTTTTGCCTGTTACATACATTTGCACGAATACTATATAGTGGGTTTATTCTACTAGAGAATGTACTACCAAACTTCATCGGCTGTCGTCTTCTGCGAATCAATCACTGTGACTGTGATGTCATCGGCGACGATGCCGTCTTTGTGTAGTTAATCGCTCGACCCCAAATGGCACTTGAGTGACTGGTAGCTATATCAGTGAAACAGTGGTACTCTGGGAATTTTAACACACAGTGTTAATATAAATAGCAATTTTACGGAAATGTTTAGCTGAGAAACCGTAAATGAAACCATACCATGAAACGTAGTGCTCGTGCAAACATCAACACGCAACTAAAGTTATCCGCGACAATAAATTAAGAATATAAAATTAATTTGTAAGGCGTCCCGGTAGTCACCCATGGTGGATAGATATTTAGCAATTACAAAGTTCTCAAGGACCACAAAAAGTTCTTCAGCGGTGCAGAGTCTATTGCCGGGGACAAATAATTATGATTTATCACAAATTTTAAAACATAGCGCAGGGCTTGAGATATGTTATAAACCTTTTCTTATATAGTTTGTTGCTGTGTGATAAAATTTTGAAGTTTACGATTTATCATCTATCAGGTCATCACAGCTAGTGAATATCCTCAATATACTCGTTTACTCTAGAGTACGAGTATTAGTATTATGACGAATTTGTTATATATATTTTCACTTACCCAGATCCCACTTTGGCCGCCACGCCTTGGTATATAGACGCCAAGCTAGTCGATTGAAATTCTTGTGCTGAATTTACATTCGAATTTCCTCTAGGTATATACGACGTGCGCATTGGAATTTCGGGTTGGTTTTGATAAGATGAAAAGCTGCAAAATTGAAAAAAAAAATTATATGTAAAAACAACTTAAACAACTTTCAAAAACTATCTCAAATTTTCCAAATAGAACTAAGAGTAAAAGCAATTTTAATGAGTTTTTTCTCATCTGGAGACCATCATATCTGTCAAAACAAGTAAGGAAAGGTAGCTCCGGCATTACTGTAGCTTATATATTCACACTGTCACATTGAATTCACACTTAATATATGGGTAATTTTGGGTAATATGGGTAAAAAAAAACATATGCCAAATCATTATTTATTGTGACAAAAGGCGAAAGGTCTTGATTAACACTATTATTGGTGTCAAGGTAAGGTTTAGGAAATTATTCGTTTTCAAAAAAAAAAAAATTTCAAAAAACTAAGAAGTAGTTTTTCGGCAACCAGTTCAAACAATGATTTCAGCGAAACGTGAATGAATGTGATGTAATTCATTTTGAAATGTTATGTATTGATATTTCTTTTTAATGTTTTTTGTTTAATTTAAAAATTTTAAGTATTTTTTTTAATTTAGTTTGAATCACTGTCGCACGCGAAATTTTGTTTCATCATACTTTTCATGTTGTTTTTGTACTTTTAAAGTAAGGCTTTTCAAGCGCTTAATTACTAATTTGCCCTTAATTATAATTATGCCTGTCTTTCCTGAAGTTTGCACACTTATACTATCATTCTGATAAGAATCTTTGATCTTTCCGGCACTGTTCCGCTGGATTGATTAACGTTTCCATTATCTTCAATCTGCTTATACTTTTTTACCAGGACTTCATATTGTATTAGACTTTTAGCTTTCGGTGCATGTCTTTCCCATCCAGTTACCCTATTATCTAGGGTTAAGTATGTACGTTTGTATATATCTTGTTGAAAATTAAATATACCACTATAGTATTCGTAAGGCTCGATTTGTCTTTGATCTGCGAGTGACAATTCTAAGTGTTTTGAACGCCTCTCCCGTTGTCGTATGCGATTATGTTTCCGTTTTCTTCAATTATTTTTTCATTACTTTCAGCCAGCGCTCTCAACCTTTTTCTAGCATTCCGCATTCTTTTTTTGTTATAGTAGTACTCTAGTAGAGTAAGCGAGTATATTGTATTAGTGCAAATGTATGTAAAAGGTAGAAGTAAGCGTCTAAGACCTCATAAAGTATATATATTCTTGATCAACATCAACAGGAGAGTCGATCCAGCCATGTCCGTCTGTCCGACCGTATGAACACCAAGATCTCGGAGACTGTAAGAGATAGAGAGACCACGGCCCCTCCCGCCACCGCAAACCGCAAAAATGTATATATATCACAAATTTTAACGCGTTTAGTTGGAACTCGGATTATATTTGTATAATTTGTCAAGTTTTGTTAAGATCTGATAATAATTGTAAACAAAATCGTACTTGTGTGTGTCGAATACTGAGTACGAGTATCTTATAGTCGAAATATCGACTATAGCGTTCTTACTTGTTTTGTTTATAGTTTCGTAATTTTGTTTCATCTTTCTGTAACTTTTCTCTAGACCGTTTGCAGCTGGAATTATTTTTCTCGCCGTTATTTTCACTCATCTACTTTAAAAAAGTATATATATTTTGCATTTACATATATAAAAAGATATTACAAAAACAAAATTAGTTTGGTATAAAAAAATTAGTTTGTACCCAATTTTTGATGCGCATTGAACCTTTTACGCACTGATAAGAAATGTTATTTTTCAATGTCGCACGCGACGTTATTTTTTCGATATTTTTCTTTTACTAAAAATGTAGGCAAAATTTCAAACCCGTGCACTGACACAGCTGCATACATTTTCCGCGAAGCTTAAAGTCAAACAATTTAAAAAAAAACCCTCACCAAAAATACGACTTTCACAAAAAAGCTTTAAGAAATACTAGGCATACAAAAAAAAATGTTGAATTTTGTTACCTAGTGTAATTATTCATCCGTATTCATCAGTTGGTTTGGTTGCCATTTGATATTTGGTCTGATCTGGATGAATCTTAAACTCAATCAGCGTGCACATATAAGAAGTTCCTGGTTTAAAATTCTCCTAAAACTTCTAAAATCTCGGATCTCGAATAGACGGTGGGACGAACGGACAGATAGACGAACGGACATAGCCATATCGACTCCCCTTGTTTTGGTGAATATTTACAGAATATATAAACTTTATATGGTCGGAAAAACTTTCTTCAATACAATGACAACAGGAATATACATGCACATTTTCGCAAAATCAAATTTTTGTTCGTCCGTCCGTCCGTATAAACACCTAGATCTCGGAGATTATAATAGTTATACAAATATACAAAACCGAGTTTCAACTAAACGCGTTAAAATTTGTGATAGATATACATTTTTGCGGTTTGCGGCGGCGGGAGGAGGCAAATCGGTAGATCATGTACTTATGCATATACAAATCGAATTTCAACTAAATGCGTTAAGATTTGTGGGAGATATAAGGAAGCGGGAGGGGGCTTGGCAAAATTTTGAAAAAATACTGAATTCGGTAACCCTAGCTTCTATTGTCTCCCAGATATATTTGTTTTTTTGAATAATGTGTTTCTCGATTTGCGGTGAAAAATTTTAAAACAAGCTTGATCTGATGCACCAAAGGGGAGTCTACATACCAAATTTTGTGCATCTAGCTCTCCTATAGTCTCCGAGATCTAGGTGTTCGGAGAGGCAGACAGACGGACATGGCTAGATCGATTCGGCTGTCGATGGTGACCAAGAATATATATACTTTATGGGTTCGGAGGCGCTTCCTTTTGCCTGTAACATACGTTTGCACGAGTACGATATACTCGGATACTCTACTAGAGTACGACTTTAACAAGTAAGAAGGCAACAGTCGAGAGCCTGCTAGACAGCTAAATACCCTGTATCTAATAAGCCGCTATAAAATATAGCAAGTAACTCTTGATCAACTTGGAACGAATTCGGAGTCCTAAAATGATCAATAGCCTCCTAAAATGTATACAAACCAAATTTGGCTCGATTTGGATAAAAACACAAACATTTTTTGACTGTTTGGGTTAGCGGTCTCAAGTTCGTGAGTGAGCGAGAAAACGTAGAGAACCTCGTGAAACAGTTGGTAAAGTCAAGCCCCAAGCTTCGATTTCTGGTTTTTGATAACAATTTTGTGCAGTTGTTAAATAATCGAAATCACGGAATCCGAGTGAATCGTAAAGTATTTTAATGGCTGTTAAGAAAACACAAACCAACGTTTTTGGACCCGCAATCTTGAGCCCGCTAACCTAAAGAGTTGGAATATTAAATTTCGCTAAAAATAAATTTCAAAACAAGCTTTTTGTGATCATTTCGAACAAATCGGTTCTAGGGGGGCTATATTTGTACTTGCCCGATCTAAATAAAAATTGGACTGACTGCATTCTAAAATGAATAGAAACCGAATTTGATTCGATTTTGATGAACATTCGGAAAAATCAATTATATGGGGGTCGTATGATAAAGTGACCCGGTCCGAATAAATTTGGTCAGTTGATGTAGATGCCTCAGGATACATTAAACCCAAAATAAGTTCCAACTCCAATGAAAAACAAAAGCAGTTAAATCAAAACACTAAGATGGGCGTTAGTTTTTATGGTGATCACCATAAAAAGTGGGCGAGCCAAAGAAATAAGATCAGGAATATATATACATTGTGAGGTCGGAGACGCTTCCTGTTACATACATTTCACAAACTTAATATATTAATATACAAGTACAGGGTATTTAACTATCGAGCATGCTTGACTGTTGCGATTTTACTTATTTAAAAATTACGAAATATATCATGATCTTAAATATAATACAAGCAAATATTTAACATTCTTTTACAATAACGATTACTATAGTCAACAAGTGAACAACGCGATCTTAATGCAAAGTAAAGTAATTTCAAAATACTGCTGACCACTTTGAATGCCGAATGAGTCCTTCATATCGTGGTGTGGAACGGGGACGCTTGTGCGAGAAGTAAAGAAGTAAATTGCAAAAAACTGCTGCTCATTCTGTTGTTTTCGTCGAATGAGCCCTAAATATAGAGTCTATCAATTGCTACGTGGGGCTATGAACGAAATAAGTGCAAGAAAAGTTAATTTAAATTAAATGGTATACAAGCTGCGGCAAGTCGAAGCTAACATTCCTTTCTTGTAAGTCTGACTTTTAAGGTAATAAATGATTAAAAACTAGCTGCAGAAATCGGCAGATGTGTGTATAATCGTAATTATATTAACACCGTCTCACGTTTTCAAGGTAAGCTCGGCTCATCGTCCAGATGTATGAAAATCTAGTTCTTTTTTTTATTAATTATGTACCCAGATCAAGTTCATTTTATATTTCGCTACGCCCACTTTCTAGGGTGTGCTACAGGCATCTCCGTTAACTGACCAAATTTGATCCAGAAGGGCAGAAACCAGTTTACCCGGGGTTGCCCGGGTAATTTAATTGTTTCTTTTTCAAATGTACTTCGCAAATGTAAAGTGTATATTGAATTTGTGTAGATGTATGCAACAGGACCCAATTAAACGTCCATATATTTTTGATCAGCATCAACAGCCGTCTTGTGCATCTATCTGTGTTTGCCTGTTCGCATATAGGTCCAAGATTCAGAACAAACGAACAAATTTAATCAGCAAAACGAACACGCACGCAATGGTAGTCTTATACACACATACGCATGTATGGTGTATGCTTATGTTGAAAGATTATTCATAAGCATATATCTAGTTTGCTTGCGTACATACATACAGATACATACATACTAATACACTCGGTCTCTGACTTTCGCTCAAGACGAATGTATTTTTTTCAATCTCCCGTATGGTGCTATTTTTTTTGCTTTCGTGTATCAAATTTTAAGTTGTGACTTTTATTGTGCTTAATTTCGGTTTCGGTTTTAACGTAAACCTTTAAGTGGAATCTTCATTATTGTGAAAATTAAACCAAAAGCTGCGCTATAAGCATAAGCAAACAAGTGCGCTCTGTATCTTTGTTTTTGTTTTTGCTTCTGCTCAGCCTGTAAGCTTATTGCTATTTTTAGACTCTCAGTCTTGCTAGTCATATTTTTTATTGTTTTGCATTTGCGTTTGCGTTGCATCGTTTGTAAACCGTTAGATTGCTGCCAGCTGCCCACTCAGCGAGAAATTTTATCGTTTGCTTTTTGTTGTGTCGTCCGTTTACTGCTACCTGCAACCCAGTGAGAAATTTAAAATTTCTTTCATTCCCATTGTTAAAAAATTTCAATGGCTAACCGCTACAAAAAAATTTGCCATTTCAAGGCTGTTTCTACCGAGCCTACGCTTTTTTGTTGGCTCTATCGTAACACCATTCATTTCAAATGTGGTTAACGTTTCCATTATCTTCAATCTGCTTATACTTTTTTACCAGGACTTCATATTGTATTAGACTTTTAGCTTTCGGTGCATGTCTTTCCCATCCAGTTACCCTATTATCTAGGGTTAAGTATGTACGTTTGTATATATCTTGTTGAAAATTAAATATACCACTATAGTATTCGTAAGGCTCGATTTGTCTTTGATCTGCGAGTGACAATTCTAAGTGTTTTGAACGCCTCTCCCGTTGTCGTATGCGATTATGTTTCCGTTTTCTTCAATTATTTTTTCATTACTTTCAGCCAGCGCTCTCAACCTTTTTCTAGCATTCCGCATTCTTTTTTTGTTATAGTAGTACTCTAGTAGAGTAAGCGAGTATATTGTATTAGTGCAAATGTATGTAAAAGGTAGAAGTAAGCGTCTAAGACCTCATAAAGTATATATATTCCTGCTCAACATCAACAGACGAGTCGATCCAGCCATGTCCGTCTGTCCGACCGTATGAACACCAAGATCTCGGAGACTGTAAGAGATAGAGAGACCACGGCCCCTCCCGCCACCGCAAACCGCAAAAATGTATATATATCACAAATTTTAACGCGTTTAGTTGGAACTCGGATTATATTTGTATAATTTGTCAAGTTTTGTTAAGATCTAATAATAATTGTAAACAAAATCGTACTTGTGTGTGTCGAATACTGAGTACGAGTATCTTATAGTCGAAATATCGACTATAGCGTTCTTACTTGTTTTGTTTATAGTTTCGTAATTTTGTTTCATCTTTCTGTAACTTTTCTCTAGACCGTTTGCAGCTGGAATTATTTTTCTCGCCGTTATTTTCACTCATCTACTTTAAAAAAGTATATATATTTTGCATTTACATATATAAAAAGATATTACAAAAACAAAATTAGTTTGGTATAAAAAAATTAGTTTGTACCCAATTTTTGATGCGCATTGAACCTTTTACGCACTGATAAGAAATGTTATTTTTCAATGTCGCACGCGACGTTATTTTTTCGATATTTTTCTTTTACTAAAAATGTAGGCGAAATTTCAAACCTGTGCACTGTCACAGCTGCATACATTTTCCCCGAAGCTTAAAGTCAAACAATTTAAAAAAAACCCTCACCAAAAAATACGACTTTCACAAAAAAGCTTTAAGAAATACTAGGCATACTAAAAAAATGATGAATTTTGTTACCTAGTGTAATTATTCATCCGTATTCATCAGTTGGTTTGGTTGCCATTTGATATTTGGTCTGATCTGGATGAATCTTAAACTCAATCAGCGTGCACATATAAGAAGTTCCTGGTTTAAAATTCTCCTAAAACTTCTGAGATCTCGGATCTCGAATAGACGGTGGGACGAACGGACAGATAGACGAACGGACATAGCCATATCGACTCCCCTTGTTATGGTGAATATTTAAAGAATATATAAACTTTATATGGTCGGAAAAACTTTCTTCAATACAATGACAACAGGAATATACATGCACATTTTCGCAAAATCAAATTTTTGTTCGTCTGTCCGTCCGTATAAACACCTAGATCTCGGAGATTATAATAGTTATACAAATATACAAAACCGAGTTTCAACTAAACGCGTTAAAATTTGTGATAGATATACATTTTTGCGGTTTGCGGCGGCGGGAGGAGGCAAATCGGTAGATCATGTACTTATGCATATACAAATCGAATTTCAACTAAATGCGTTAAGATTTGTGGGAGATATAAGGGAGCGGGAGGGGGCTTGGCAAAATTTTGAAAAAATACTGAATTCGGTAACCCTAGCTTCTATTGTCTCCCAGATATATTTGTTTTTTTGAATAATGTGTTTCTCGATTTGCGGTGAAAAATTTTAAAACAAGCTTGATCTGATGCACCAAAGGGGAGTCTAAATACCAAATTTTGTGCATCTAGCTCTCCTATAGTCTCCGAGATCTAGGTGTTCGGAGAGGCAGACAGACGGACATGGCTAGATCGATTCGGCTGTCGATGGTGACCAAGAATATATATACTTTATGGGTTCGGAGGCGCTTCCTTTTGCCTGTAACATACGTTTGCACGAGTACGATATACTCGGATACTCTACTAGAGTACGACTTTAACAAGTAAGAAGGCAACAGTCGAGAGCCTGCTAGACAGCTAAATACCCTGTATCTAATAAGCCGCTATAAAATATAGCAAGTAACTCTTGATCAACTTGGAACGAATTCGGAGTCCTAAAATGATCAATAGCCTCCTAAAATGTATACAAACCAAATTTGGCTCGATTTGGATAAAAACACAAACATTTTTTGACTGTTTGGGTTAGCGGTCTCAAGTTCGTGAGTGAGCGAGAAAACGTAGAGAACCTCGTGAAACAGTTGGTAAAGTCAAGCCCCAAGCTTCGATTTCTGGTTTTTGATAACAATTTTGTGCAGTTGTTAAATAATCGAAATCACGGAATCCGAGTGAATCGTAAAGTATTTTAATGGCTGTTAAGAAAACACAAACCAACGTTTTTGGACCCGCAATCTTGAGCCCGCTAACCTAAAGAGTTGGAATATTAAATTTCGCTAAAAATAAATTTCAAAACAAGCTTTTTGTGATCATTTCGAACAAATCGGTTCTAGGGGGGCTATATTTGTACTTGCCCGATCTAAATAAAAATTGGACTGACTGCATTCTAAAATGAATAGAAACCGAATTTGATTCGATTTTGATGAACATTCGGAAAAATCAATTATATGGGGGTCGTATGATAAAGTGACCCGGTCCGAATAAATTTGGTCAGTTGATGTAGATGCCTCAGGATACATTAAACCCAAAATAAGTTCCAACTCCAATGAAAAACAAAAGCAGTTAAATCAAAACACTAAGATGGGCGTTAGTTTTTATGGTGATCACCATAAAAAGTGGGCGAGCCAAAGAAATAAGATCAGGAATATATATACATTGTGAGGTCGGAGACGCTTCCTGTTACATACATTTCACAAACTTAATATATTAATATACAAGTACAGGGTATTTAACTATCGAGCATGCTTGACTGTTGCGATTTTACTTATTTAAAAATTACGAAATATATCATGATCTTAAATATAATACAAGCAAATATTTAACATTCTTTTACAATAACGATTACTATAGTCAACAAGTGAACAACGCGATCTTAATGCAAAGTAAAGTAATTTCAAAATACTGCTGACCACTTTGAATGCCGAATGAGTCCTTCATATCGTGGTGTGGAACGGGGACGCTTGTGCGAGAAGTAAAGAAGTAAATTGCAAAAAACTGCTGCTCATTCTGTTGTTTTCGTCGAATGAGCCCTAAATATAGAGTCTATCAATTGCTACGTGGGGCTATGAACGAAATAAGTGCAAGAAAAGTTAATTTAAATTAAATGGTATACAAGCTGCGGCAAGTCGAAGCTAACATTCCTTTCTTGTAAGTCTGACTTTTAAGGTAATAAATGATTAAAAACTAGCTGCAGAAATCGGCAGATGTGTGTATAATCGTAATTATATTAACACCGTCTCACGTTTTCAAGGTAAGCTCGGCTCATCGTCCAGATGTATGAAAATCTAGTTCTTTTTTTTATTAATTATGTACCCAGATCAAGTTCATTTTATATTTCGCTACGCCCACTTTCTAGGGTGTCCTACAGGCATCTCCGTTAACTGACCAAATTTGATCCAGAAGGGCAGAAACCAGTTTACCCGGGGTTGCCCGGGTAATTTAATTGTTTCTTTTTCAAATGTACTTCGCAAATGTAAAGTGTATATTGAATTTCTGTAGATGTATGCAACAGGACCCAATTAAACGTCCATATATTTTTGATCAGCATCAACAGCCGTCTTGTGCATCTATCTGTGTTTGCCTGTTCGCATATAGGTCCAAGATTCAGAACAAACGAACAAATTTAATCAGCAAAACGAACACGCACGCAATGGTAGTCTTATACACACATACGCATGTATGGTGTATGCTTATGTTGAAAGATTATTCATAAGCATATATCTAGTTTGCTTGCGTACATACATACAGATGCATACATACTAATACACTCGGTCTCTGACTTATGCTCAAGACGAATGTATTTTTTTCAATCTCCCGTATGGTGCTATTTTTTTTGCTTTCGTGTATCAAATTTTAAGTTGTGACTTTTATTGTGCTTAATTTCGGTTTCGGTTTTAACGTAAACCTTTAAGTGGAATCTTCATTATTGTGAAAATTAAACCAAAAGCTGCGCTATAAGCATAAGCAAACAAGTGCGCTCTGTATCTTTGTTTTTGTTTTTGCTTCTGCTCAGCCTGTAAGCTTATTGCTATTTTTAGACTCTCAGTCTTGCTAGTCATATTTTTTATTGTTTTGCATTTGCGTTTGCGTTGCATCGTTTGTAAACCGTTAGATTGCTGCCAGCTGCCCACTCAGCGAGAAATTTTATCGTTTGCTTTTTGTTGTGTCGTCCGTTTACTGCTACCTGCAACCCAGTGAGAAATTTAAAATTTCTTTCATTCCCATTGTTAAAAAATTTCAATGGCTAACCGCTACAAAAAAATTTGACCTTTCAAGGCTGTTTCTACCGAGCCTACGCTTTTTTGTTGGCTCTATCGTAACACCATTCATTTCAAATGTGCCAAAATCAGTGTCCGTGTAAGCGATTATTTTACAAATAATCATGGTTTGTAATTTACATGCGAGTTGTGTGGACCTGCTGAAGCCGAGTTGCGTTCGTTCTTACGGAACGCAAACGAAGGCTTTAATGCTCTCCACGTTGGCTTAAGCAATTAAATACGTCATTCTCGATGCTCGCAGCGAATCTCACATCTTTTAAAATGGAATATTTTAAGCAGAAGGAAGTAAATGATCTGGGTAGATCTAATCTGGATAAAGACTCTATCGTTATAGAGCCGAAAACTCCTGTGACAATTTCTAGATATTCTCCCCAGCTGTCTAATGCGGACGCCTTAATGAGGATGGGCACTCCGGCCATTCTTTAGAGAGAGGATGTCACAAAAATTGAAGGTTCCTCGTCTGCGTAAATGTCGGAAAATGCGCCAATGTCGAAATCAGTATCGTGGACTTTATCCGACAGCAGCAGACCCACTGTGGCTGCCCTGCCTAGACCTCTCATCGGCATTCCAAAGCCGAAGATGATCTTTATTTCTAGACTAGATGTAGATTCTACATCAAAAGATGTTTCCGCCTATGTACAAGCAAACACTAATTTACATAGTTCGAAGATTAAGGTAGAAAAGTTTAGGTTTAATGTTACGCGCATATAGCTTCTTTCAAGATAGGTGTTCCGGACGACTGTTTTGACACAATCTGCTAAAAAGTTTCTGTCCTGAGCACCTAGTCGTGAAGGAGTTTAAAGCTAGAACTAGAAATCGGATACCGATTAGACTTCCTGCTGCTGCACAATCACTGATACACTGGTATTCTATCCTTTGATTTTCATATTTTCATTTTTACAGAAACTTTGTTAAAGCCCGATATATTAGACTCTGCAATCTTTTCTAATAATTGTACTGCTATAGATTTGATCGTCCCTCCCGCCCGGTGGTGGCGTACTTATTGCTGTTGACTCCGGCCTTCTGTCGCAACCAATTGTGCCTAATTTTCCTAACGTGATTGAATTTATATGTGCTAAAGTGTTTCTTAAATATTTTTCTGTCTTTATCACTGATTCTTACATTCACCTTCTGATATTTCGGTTTACTTGGATCATCTTGATGCTATTCAATCGATTGTGTCAATGCTTTCTGATACTGATCATTTGTTGGTTTTTGGTGATTTCAATATCTGTGATGTCACGTGGTCCTATGTGATAGACTCAGCCGGTTTGGTACCTTCAAAACAACACGAATTTGTTAACGGCTTACTTGAATTGTCCTTACTTCAAGTTAAATTTGTAGCAAACTCATTGAATCGCCAGTCCGCTGCTGATTCCTGAAGACCGGTTTCAACCATCATTACACGTTACTATGGATATTCCTATTCCTCCTGTATCTGCATCATCCAACTTGTCAGCTAGAACATATTAATTTAGAAAGGCTGATTTCGCTAGCCGTAACAATGCGATCCTTCAATCAGACTGGTCATACTTGTACAATTGTACAGATTTGGACAGTGCGATTGACCTCTTTTACAAAATTCTTTATTATATTATTATATTAGATTTGGTTCCATTTAGCAGTCCTGTTAGGCTTAATAAGCCTCCTTGTTTTAATTTAAAAAATATCAAATCTAGACTCTTTAAGAAGTTCAAAGTCTCGGGAAGGTCCTCTGACCTCGTTCAACGCATATTTATATCATATGCATATTTTATAATTTTGTTAATTCAAAACGTAAAACATTTGTCCCACCTTCTTCATTGTTTTATATAAATACTGAAGCCACATTGCCAACTTGTTTGCAAAGTTCTTTCAAACAACTTATTCCTATATTAAGTATCGGTC
Source organism: Hirtodrosophila duncani (assembly GCA_037043425.1). Lineage (NCBI taxonomy): Eukaryota > Metazoa > Arthropoda > Insecta > Diptera > Drosophilidae > Hirtodrosophila > Hirtodrosophila duncani. The sequence continues at coordinate 191,929 of JBAMBM010000835.1, forward strand.
TGATCAGATATACCCTTATAGCTTACACAGGTGTAATAACATCCCACTTAACTTAAGTCTATTAAGCCGAACTTTTTTACTGGGCCTGATGGTGTTCCGGGGTGTATTATTAGCGCTGATGCGCTTTGTAGGCCGATTTTGAAGCTTTTTGATCTATCCTTGAATTCTTCGTCTTTCCCTTTTATTTGGAAGGAGTCGTTCATTATTCCTCTCTATAAAAAGGGGAATAAGTCGGATGCCCAACACTAAAGAGGTATATCAAACCTACTTGCTATTAATAAGCTTTTTGAAAAAATATTACCTTCACAGTTACAACACTCTTGTGGTTCTATGAGTTCATCTGCTCAGCATGGGCTTACGAAAACTTTCTTCTTTTGTAATACAAGGACTTAAAAATAAAATGCAAACTTCATTTACACTGACTTCAGAAAAGCATTGGACTGTCACTTGACAATCACTGTTTACTTATTCATGAGTTGGATCTTCTTGACTTTCCATCCCTTCTTCTTAAGTGGATTTCCGACTACCTTAATCTCAGAACTCAGAAAGGCTTACTCTAAGCCCCTTAGGGTTACTTCAGAAGTACTTGAGGGTACCCACCTCGGTCTCCTTCTCTTCACCTTATTTATCAACGAGCTCCCTCAGGTTCTATCCCATTCTTGTGTACTTATGTACACTTTGTTAACTTTGTTTGTCCTTCAACGACTCTTCTTCCCACTTTAGGCTGCAAGATGACCTTGATTCTTTCCAATCGTGGTGTCAGGTCAACTTACTAAATCTCAATTCTTCTAAATGCAAAGTTATGGCGATTTGTCGTAGCATACCTCTTCAGACATCGTACCTTCTTAACGATATGCCCCTTGATCGGCTCGATTCAGTTGATGACTTGGGTGTTCTTTTACACCCTAAATTAAAATTCGACTTACACATTTCAGCTACCGTCAATAAGGCTCTGAGTGCTCTGGGTTTTATCAAACGATGGTCGAAGGAATTTGATGATCCTTATACAACTAAACTAGTGTATACTTCTCTGGTCCAACCTATTTTGGAGTACGCATCGTGTGTTTGGTGTCCACAATACAGGAATTACCAGAACCGCATTGAGTCTGTTCAAAAGAAATTTTTACTGTTTGCGCTCCGTGGGTTGGACCCCAATAATCCCCTCCCTTCATATTCAAGTAGGCTCCTGCTAATAAGCCTAGCATCTCTTGAAAATCGTAGAATTATGCTTAATCAATGTTATCTTTATACATACGCTGACTAATGATGATATTGACTAGCCGTCTTCAAATAAGTTTTTGTGTTTCTCGTAGAACTACTAGGAACGTAGGAACATAAGTTCCTATCTATCTCCAGCACTGTAATTTAAACTATCTCCTGTCCTTTGTTGTAACAATAATAATCTACTTAACTGTATCTCTAATAACTGACATAACTCAAATATAACATCTATTCTAACGCACCTAGCTAGTAAATTATGTAAACCGTTTCTTGCTTGTTGTTTTCCCGTTCATTGAAAGTGAGCGAGCGAGTCCGCGTTTCTTTCATATCTTCGCGATTCGTGTCTCTCGTTATGCTGCTGCGCCCCGCGGCCGGTGGGGCGGGAAGTGAGAGCTTCTAGTCTGGGCTTCGCGCATAAGAAGCCCCTTGGCTTGGTATCGTGGGTCCACGTGGACGGGCAGCGCATTGTACGTCATTGTAAAAAAAGCAGATCACTGAGCAAACGACAGTATGTATATGTGTGTATGTGTTTCAGTGAACGACTCAATACAAATGTGGTGGTGGGGGGGTTGGTGTACTCTTATACAAAATGTTTTTTTTTACGATTTTGTCTACAATTATCATCCTTAACAGAACTCGGCAACTCGGTAGATTATGTGCTTATACATATAGAAAACGAGTTTCAACTAATGCGTTAAGATTTGTGGAGGATATAAAGTTCTGTGGTTTGCGGAGGCGGCGTGGCAAAATTTAAAAACAAACTTGATCTGATGCCCCACAAAGGGAGTATACATACCAAATTGGGTCTCTCTAGCTCTAGCTCAAGGTGCTCATACGGGCGGACAAGCGTACATCACCTCGTCTGTTGATGCTGATTAAGAATATATATACTTTATGGTGTCTTAGACGCTGCGTTCTGCCTGTTACATACATTTGCACGAATACAATATACTCGTTTACTCATTTTGATTACTCAGTTTGATTTAAAACTTGGCCACGCCGTCTCTCGCCCCCGTAAACCTGCCTGTTACATACATTTACTCTACTAGAGTACGAGTATAAAAATTATAGAAGTGTTGAATACTTACGAGTGTGTCGAATATAAAATAAATTAAGAGTACGAGTATCTTATGGTCGGAATATCGACTACAGCGTTCTTACTTGCTTTACTTAACTTACAGATTCTGAGAGCCGAAGTTGGCAATGAAAAACCCCACCGATGCCTTGCTGGTACTTCATAACTAAGTGTAACGAAGGGTCAAAGGACCAGTGTTGTAGTAGGATGATTTCCTTTTTCGGTTTTGTTTTATAACGAATCAATTAGACGGGGTGCGATTTAAATCAGGTTATAAAATTTGGGAGTTAAAATAACACAATGAAAGTGACTTAGAGAAAGATTTGATGCGGGGGAGTGTCCGCGCAAGTCACCCTCAGCTTCGGCCCTTAGGCATGCTTCGGGGAGATGAAAAGCTCAGCTGAAGTGAAATACAGCAAACCACGATTAACCCTAGCCTGATCGCTGGTTATTCACAGTTTTTACGGAGGCCACCCTAAAAAGGGGAAGTGGTAAACAAATAAAATATAAACTTCATTTGGGTACGTATTTATAAAAAATAAAAATCAAAATTTGAAGTCTCTATCTCTTATGGTTTCCAAGATCTAGACGGACATGGCTATAATTTATTTATTTTATAAGAACAAAATGAATGAGAGCCTCCCTATCTGTTTAAAAATTTAAATTGTTGACTGTTTTTTTTTTTTACTTTGTAAATATTTTTTACAAATTGTATCGATTGTAACATTGATAATGTTGAGATCCCAAAAACATCGAAAAGTCGACGTGGGTAAATAGAGATATTTCTCCAGCACTAATAGTTTATGTGGTCGGAAACGCTTATATCTGCCTAGGCTTAAATTTTTACACACTGGGGCCGACAGAATTGCAATCTGATGCAATCTCTTCAACTCTGATAGGATTGGGGAACCTGATTTACTCTTTACTGATTACTTTACTTTACTCTACTGATTTATTCTTTGTTTAAATTCGTTTTCGTTTTTCTTTAATGATTTTCTTTACATAAACGGAAGGCCTTTGCCAGATGTTGAGCCGACATTTAAAAAAAAGGCACAAAGTGAACTTGTGAAATTGTAAATTTCGTGACAAGCATTTATGTCGTAAAATTGTATGAACGGTTTCTTTAGTGCATTTAAATAAAAGATTGTTTGTAAAAAGGCCTGAACTCAAAATATATATATGGTTATAGATCCTAATATACACCCTGCAGGGCCATCGTGAGGTATTACTTCACAAGGCCTGCTTATGCCTGATAAGACTTTCAACTGTGATGGGCAAGAGCGTGTGTGTGAGAATTTGCACACAAACTTTAGCCCTAATTTTGTCATACCACCGGGTAGAATTTATAAAATGGAGACCCAGGAATATGCTTTGCCATTAACTAAATTGGTGTTTGCGGACGATAACGGTCATGGTCGACCTTAGAGAAGTTTCTCGAAAGCACGTTTGACAGTGAGATACATACCATAAAGCAGAACACAAATCATTTTACCCACCTTGGGAGTGTGGGAGATCGGTCTCAGTCGAACATCACAAGTGCAAGGATCGCAGCAAGGTTTTCAGCCCGGTACCTACCTCAAAGAACATATGAGGATTCACGTTACCGAGAAGGCGTTACCAAGAAGGCGTTACCGAGAAGGCGTTACGCTGCAGCCACTGCCCACGAAGAATTGTCGGCGAAGCTACCTTTAATAAACTCTCAAAAAGTATAAATGCTTCTTCTGCCTTCAATACTTTATGGTCGTATTCGATGAAATCCCTCTATTCAAATTCTTCTATTATTCTAGTATTCTTCTATTTATGCGACTCTGAGACTCACTCGTTATTGACAATTATTTGTATTAAATTCGCTCGTGTATTTTATGTTTTTCTTTACAAATTTGGAATGGCGTTGCAGATTTAAAAAGATTCTTGCTTGGCACTTGAAATGTAAAATATTTAGATGAGCCGTTATTTAAAACAAGGCATAAAGTGAACTTGTGAAAATGAAATTGCGTTTGAAGTGCCAGATGAAGTGGCAAGTCGTTCTAATGGGAAGATGTGAAAATGTATATAGATAATTTATGTTGATAACATACCCTATGGGTGGCCTGTGAGTTATATTATTAAACCCATTATTGAAGTGTGGCAAATGATGACCCATCATATGCAGTGGAGGGCACCGAGGCATTTGATTATAAGAAGTTTTGTAAGCAGCAATTCTATGAGAATGCTCTTCATTCACAAATGCGGTCTCTAGTTGATCGGCCAAAGTGTGGTTTTGATAACTTTGATGAACACCAATTGGCGTCGGTAATAGGCTTCGATCATTTTGTGCTTTTATATTATCTGCTTTCCTTGTTGGCTGCTTGTCTTGTTTAGCTGTGTATTCTAACATTTTATCACGGCGTTTGTTTAGAGAAACGTCCATTGATTCTTGGGAACTAGTTGGTGATTCTTGTATACATGATGGTAATACCTGTAAAAGAAAACAATATTTTTAAATTAAAACAGGAGTTCTATAGGTAGTGTGAACATTTTGGATAGTTGTTCTATTAAACTAACTTTTATACCATTCACAACGCATTTGCAACGCACTGAATGAAGCAATTCCGACTGTTTCTGTGCAAATTACTCTCTCAATTTCATCAAAGGCTCATATCTATGTGGACTCCTTCTTATGACAGCTCTATGATATAGTCGATTGATTTGGTCAAAATTCATATATATAATTGACAAGACTACAAAACTGGTCTATTCACAAATTTAAATCTATAGCGCCAGTGGTGTCCCTGTTGTTGCGAATAGGCTAGAATCTGCATCACACAATCTGACATCTGAAAAAGCTTGATTATAGTTCGCTTGACCTGTGCTGCCATCAAAACCGTAACTTAGTATTAGCTTTGCCATTAAAAAATTGTATTCTGACCATTGATCACACTTTGAATTACATCTTGTCTGCCTGTCTGCGGTATGATTAAGGAGATGTTGTAGACTAACTTCTCTTTCTCCCGCGAAATGATGATGTTCTCGGGTCTACATTGCTTTTTTCTTTCAGCCACATTCTTATACGTTGTATTCTCTCGTGATCACAGCTAGTGTCTCGTCTGTAGATGCACGCCAAGTGAACTCTCAGTATTATTTTTGCTTTTTCACCCTTGGATGTATAAGGAGTGCGGGGCTTCCACCGACTAGCTTAATTGTCCGTTTTTTGGTCTGCAAGCACATGATTCTTTCCAGCGATTTCGCATGACTTCTCTTAAAACATTCCAAATTTCCCTTACATTTTATTCACATAAAATATAAGCTTTTGCAAAAAAATCAGCTCGTAATCGTCGAATAAGTATCACATTTTTTTGAAACGCCAATGGCAACGCGCTTAATTTTAAAACAAAGTTGATCTGCCGCTCCGCAAGGGGAGTCTACATACCGAATTGGGTAACTCTAGCTCTTATAGTCTCTGAGAACTAAGTGTTCATACGTCAGACAGACAGACGTCAGACGAACAGACGGAGATGGCTAGATCTACTCGGCTGTTGATGCTGCTCAAGAATATATATACTTTATGGGGTCGGAGACGCTTCCTTCGGCCTGTTGCATACATTTGCACGAATACAGTATACTCGTTTACTCTACTAGAAATTTGAAAATATAAATACTTACTTTTCGTTTCAAACAGAGTGGGCGAAAATGCTAAAAAACTATTATGTAACATGACAGATGGATGTATATTCAGCGTATTGAGACTAAATATACGTTACGGACCCACGGCACCAAACCGCGGGGCTAGAAGCTACCACCTCCCGCCCAACTGCATAAATAGCGACACGAATCGTGAAGACATAAAAGAAACGCGGATAATTTACATTATCTACTAGCTAGCTGCGTTAGTATAGATGTTTTATTTGTGTTAAACTTTATCTTAAGTTACAGAGATTATTGTAGTTAAAGCAAAGGACGCGAAAACGTTCATGCAGGAGATAGTTTAAATTACAGTGCTGAAGATAGATAGGAACATAATTTCTAGTTCTACAAGGAACACAAAAACTAATTTGATTAATTAAAGACGGTGAGTCAATATCACCATTAATCAGCTTATGTATTAAGATAACATTAAGCATAATTCTACGATTTTCAAGGGATGGTAGGCTTATTAGCAGGAGCTTGAATATGAAGGGAGGAGGTTATTGGTGTCCCAATTCAACCCACGGAGAGCAAAAAGTAAAAAATTTCTTTTGAACAGACTGGTGATTCCTGTTGATTTCTGTGTTGTGGGCACCAAACACACAATGCGTACTCCAAAATAGGTCGGACCAGAGATGTATACAGTAGTTTGGTCGTATAAGGATCATGAAATTCCTTCGACCATCGTTTGATAAAACCCAGAGCACCCAGAGCCTTATTGACGGTAGTTGAAATGTGTAAGTCGAATTTTAATTTAGGGTGTAAAAGAACACCCAAGTCATCAACTGAGTCGAGCCGATCAAGGGGCATATCGTTAAGACGGCATGATGTCTGAAGCGATGTGCTTTTACAAAACAACATAACTTTTCATTTAGAACAGTTGAGATTTAGTAAGTTGACCTGACACCACGATTGGGAAGAATAAAGGTAATTTTGCAGCCTAAAGTGGGAAGAAGAGTCGTTGAAGGACAAACAAAGTTAACAAAGTGTACATAAGTACACAAGAATGGGATAGAACCTGAGGGAGTTCGTTGATAAATAAGGTGAAAAGAAGGAGATCGAGGTGGCTACCCTCCAGTACTTCTAAAGTAACCCTTAGGGGTTTAGAGTAAGCCTTTCTGAATTCTGAGATTAAGGTAGCCGGAAATCCACTTAAGAAGAAGAGATGGGAAGTCAAGAAGATCCAACTCATGAATAAGTAAACAGTGATTTACCGAGTCAAATGCTTTGCTGAAGTCAGTGTAAATGACGTCAGTTTGCATTTTATTTTTAAATTCTTGTATTACAAAAGAAGAAAATTATAGTAAATTAGTGGTGGTAGACCTACGCTTCATAAACCCATGCTGAGCAGATGAAATTAAAAAAAACCACAAGAGTGTTGTCACTCTGAAGTTAATTTATTTATTTATATATATACAGTTAACTTATAATGTTAAATTATAACTAATTAACTTAATTATAGAGTACTGGCTGCTGAGGCCTTCGACTCTTTGATATGTCTAGATTTTATTTATAATACTTGTTTGTCTAAGGAACTTTAAAATAATTGTAACATTTTTTGGTGTGGGTGAGATAACAGTTGTATGGGGTCTTTATTTTTAAATATTTGAGCGTACGATGTTTTGAAAGATGGACATTCTTTTAGGATATGGGCAATAGATACTATTGCGCTTCTGCAGAATGGACATATATTGTCAGATAACGGGTTGAGGTAGTGTTGGTGTGTCAGGTTGGTATGGCCAAGTCTGAGCCTTGTGATTTTAATTTGGTCGTATCTTGACATTTTGTTATTGAGATCTAAGTTTGAGGTGTTGGTCTTATTTAGATGCATCGATTGATACCAATCGGATGTTTTGTGTAGAGTATTTTTTGTTTCTGTATTGAGAGTGTTTTTTAGGTATTTTTTAATGTCTTGGAAGTTGTAGTTTGGGGTAAGGATGAGTGGGGATTTGGTAGCATTTTTTGCGGCGCTGTCAGCTAATTCATTACCCCCGATGCCTACATGGCCGGGAATCCAAATGATTTTGAATTTTGGGTGGTGTTTGGTGAGGGTGTTTCGGATGATGGATGGGTAGTAGTCGGAGTTGCTGATATTTTTTATAGCGTCTATAGTTGAAAGTGAGTCAGTATATATGGCGTATTTGCCAGGTTTGTTTTTAAAAATATTGAGGGCTTCTGTAATTGCAATGGCTTCAGCTGAGAAAACTGTTGAGAAGAAGGGTATTATGCCTGTCGTAATTATATTGTGATCGTCGGTTATTGCATATGCTGTAATGTTGTTTATTTGTGAGCCATCTGTGAAGATGTTTTTGAATTTTTTGTTCTTGTCGAGGATTTCTAGAAACAGTTTTCTGTATGTGAGAGGTTGGGTTGAGGTTTTTGGGTACTCACTGAGGGAGGAGTCGATTGAGGTTTTGTGTAGGTGCCATGGAGGGTATGTATTATGGGGTTTCGGGGATACTGTGTGTGCGGAATACCGAGGTTTTTTGCAGTGCTGATGATTCTGTCTATTGTAGATTCGTATTTTAATTTCTTTCGAGTCTTGTAGTTTTTAATTATGTTAAAGATAGGTGAGTTGTGTGAATTTACTATTGATTTGCAGAGTTTAGCTGTTGCGATTTGGTTTCTTATATGTATATGAGGTATTTGTGTCTCATATAGCATGTTATTGACTGGAGTAGTTCTGAAAGCACCGAGTGCTACTCTTATTGCGGAATTGGTAATTGAGTTGAGGGGTCGGGTGGTACTCTGGGGCGCTGAGCCAAACAAGGGGAGGCAGTAATCGATCTTTGAGATTATAATAGCATTGGTGACGTTTATTAAAGAAGATGTGTGGCAATTGAATTTGGAGTTGGAAAGGCATTTTATAATGTTAAGTTTTTTGTCTAGTGAAGTTCTTAAGGATTTTACGTGATCCTTCCAGTTATATCTGTTGTTAAATATGATACCAAGGAGTTTTATGCTGCTAACGTTTGTTAGCTGGAGGTTGCCAGTACGGACGTTGCAAGAGCAGTTGTGTTTGCGACAGATATGGAGGTGTTTACATTTTGTTGTTGATAACTGGGCTCCGGAGTATTCGCACCATTTTGATATTTGGGAAAACAGTAGGGTTAGATCGATGTCTTGGTTTTTGGAGTTAGGGATTTTAAGGATTAGGTTGAAGTCATCAGCATATGCGCTAACTTGAATGTTTTTATGCAAGGATATGGTTGAGGTCAGTTTGTTGTATGCTATTATGAAGAGAATTACAGAGAGGGGAGAGCCTTGTGGAATGCCATTGTAGTGGAATGTAGTGGTTGCGCTGTTGAGTAATTTTGTCCTATTTTAGTTATAATTTTTCTGTTAGTCATGAAGTTTTTAACGTAGCTGTATATTTTGGGTCCGATTTGCCATATTTTTAGTTGTTCGAGTATGGTGTGTAATCCTATTCTGTCGAAAGCTTTGGCGAAGTCCAGTGAAATTATTGATGTGTGGCTTCTTTTTGAGAGCGTCCTAACTATGAGATGGTCTACGAGAAGTAGACTATCTATAGTTGATTTGCCTTTCTTGAAACCAACTTGACTGTTGTGTATGAGTTTGTTGTTGGTAACAAACCACCACAGTCTCTTTGCAATTATTTTGTCCAATACTTTTGATAGGCAGGGGCTTAGTGATATAGGTCGGTATGAGTTTACTTCGGTTTTGGGGGAGGATGGTTTTAGAATTGGGATTATAATACTAGTTTTGTATACTTGAGGGATGTAGTTTTTAAGGATAGCGTTTTGTAGGTGTATTATGCGAGTCTTTGTACTATTGTCTACGTTCTTTATCATTGCATAATTGATTCTATCTAGTCCGGGTGTTTTGCCAGTTAGGGAGTATATTGCTGCATTGAATTCTAGCGTTGAAATATCGCCTTCGATAGCTAATGCTTTTTTATTGAAGGTGGCGGTAGGATTTGCCGCTATTGCTGCTTGTTTAGCGGCTGAGCAGGGTGCTGGGAAGTTGGAGTCATTAGCTGTGTCTGACCAATTTTTGCAGAGAATGTTTGCGATTTCGGATGTGTGGGTTGAGTATTGGAATGATATTGGGTTGTATATGCAGTGAATGCTCTTGGACGGATTGAGGCCGCAAAAGCGTCGAATGTTCTGCCATATTTTTAGCGCAGGAGTTTGTGGATTTATTTGTGAGGTGAATGTGTTGGTGCTTTCTTTTTTAGCTATTTTTAGTGTGCGTCGGAATAAGGCGTTGTCTCTTTTGTATTTAATTATGTTTTCTGTGTTAATGTTCTTTTTTAGTTTTCTCCATGACAATATTTTATTTATTTTAAGTAAATGGAGCTGATTGTTCCACCAGGGAACGTTTTTTGGGTGTTTGTGTGGGGATGATTGGGGGATTGCAAAGTGAGCTGAAGTGCGAATGATTTTCTGTATGGTGGCTGTTTCTTTATTTATGTTGTTACTAACTACTAATTTTTCAGTTAATTGCTGTGTGTGTTTTGAGAATAGAGTCCAGTCTGCTTTGTCAGTTATAAACCTCGGTATGTATTTTTGCTTGTTCGTAGAGTTAACTATGAATAGTTTTGTAATGATGGGTGCGTGATCGCTGCCGTGGAAGTCTTCTAATGCTTTCAAGCTGCTGTTAGGGAATAATTCGGGGGAGGAGAGGGTGAGGTCCAGGTGAGTAAGTGTGTTGTGTGTACTGAGGTGTGTTGGGGAACCATCGTTGAGAAGGATAAGGTTGCAAGCGGTTATGAATTTAGCTAACGTTTTGCTTCTCTTGTTGTCAGTTAATGAGCCCCACATTTGGTGCCAGCTGTTGAAGTCTCCGGTTATTATTTTAGGCTTTGCGTTTGTTAGGAAAGGGTCTAGATGGGAGGTGTTAAATGCTTTTTGGGGGGGTATGTAGGATGAAATGACGTTGAAGGGGATTTTTGATTGAATTTCTACTTCGACAGAGTCAAAAACTTGGTTAAGGGGCACTTCTCTGTGTTCTAAAGAGTTGTGGATTAGCAGTGTCACGCCTCCGGCTGATGCCGTGGATGAATTTTTGCTGTAGCAAGTGTAGTTTATTGGGATAGGAATTTGTGAACTATTGTGGAAGTGGGTTTCTTGTAGGCTTAAGATTTGTGGGGAAAACTTTTTAATTAATAATTGTACCTGATCATAGTTGTTAAGATAGCCGTGGCAGTTCCATTGTACTATGGTAATCATTATTTAAATCGTGGGGGGGGGGGGGTTGTTTTTACTTTTAGGCTTTTGAGGAATCAGTGAGATCAGATATGATGTGTTTTGGCCGTGACATCTCATAGATGTACGGCAGCTATGGGGTGTCGCGGCTTGTCGTGCGATTAATGCAGGAGGCCGGGGGGCATCGCCAATGCGCGTGGGAGCTAATAATGTAGCCCACATGCCCATCGGAGACTCGCGCCCCGGCTCCCTGCTGTGTGATTATATCAGGATTGCTATGTTGAATCGTCTTCTATGATCATTTCTGATTCGTCTTTTTGGTTGCTATAATTGTGTGCGATTTTTTGTTTTTTTAAGTTTTTAGATTTAAGTGGGGTTGTTAATTTTGAATTGTTGTTTTTTTCGAATATTCTAATCTTAGTTTCATTAATTAATTGAGAGTCGAGTTGAGATGAGGCGGGTAGGTAGGTATTTGTTTTTGTTGACGTTGACGGTGAGAGGCTTGTGCTGGAGTCTTCATATTGTATTAGTTTCCTGGTGGTGTCAGTTGGGTTGCGATGCTGGTCCAAGCTTGGAGGTTGGTGTTGTTGTCTTCTCAGTTGAGTTGTTGCTGCGTAAGTAGCTTGTTGTAGTTTGTGCCTTTCATTGTACAATTGGTGTGCTTCTTTCAACGATGTCTTTTCGATGGTGCGGATGGCTTCTATTTCTTGGTTTTTGGTAAAGGTAGGGCAGTTGCGATCGAAAATACTATGATGATAGGTTAGTAATTTGCTTTCCTTACAGTTTATACAGGTTTTGTTGTTGGTGCATTTCTCCTCTTCTGTGTTTTTGTGGTCGACGATTCCGCAGTCTAGGCACATTTTATCGCTCTTGCAGAACTTAGTAGGGTGTCCAATTCTGCCACAATTGCGGCATCGGAGTGGCAGTGGTATATATGGGCGTATGTTTACTTTCTGGTAACCAATTTTGATATCTGCTGGTAAGTTGATTGTTGCGAAAGTGAGAATTATTAAGCCGGTTTCTTGGAGTTTGTCTTGTTGTTTTTTGAGTATTTTTTTAACTTCTATAACGTTGTCTTCTTTGAGTTCTTGGAGAATTACACTTTCTTCGATTTCGCGCAGGTTGTTGCAGTATATAACACCTTTGGTGAAGTTGCGTGTGTTATGTTCTGAGACTTCTACATTGGTTTGGTTGTCTAGTGCTATTAACTGAATGAGTTTGGAGGCTTGATGCATTGTTTTTGGTTTTATTTCGTATGCTCCGCTTGCTAAAAGCTTGCACTCTTCCACTTCACCACCGCACAAGTTATCAATGGTTTTTTTAATTTGGAAAGGTGAATAATTTGCTAGCGTTTTATTGTCATCAGTGCGTTTCATAATTAAGTATTTAGGTCCGACACATTGATTAGTTAGGGATTTTGATTTTTCTATTTTGAATTGTAGGGTATTAGACCTGCTGCGCAGGTCTGGCGGATCCCGCATTGTATGTCTTTTTGTTATGTTATTTAGTTGTTGTTGTTTCTTGCCGTTGGATAGTTAACTGTTGTCTGTTCTAAATTTAGATTACACTGCGTTTTGTTTTTGTAAGTTTTTGGAATTTTGTTTTGTGCTGTTCTTTTTAGAAGTATTACACGATAAGCGTAGGCACGTCTGCTCTGTATGACTTACTAATTCGAACTGTCTGAAGTTAATATTTTTTCAAAAAGCTTAGGAAAAGTAGACAGTTTTGATATACCTATGTAGTTTTAGGTAGCCGACTTATTCCCCTTTTTATGGAAAGGAATAATGAACGACTCCTTGCAGAGAGAAGGGAAAGACGAAGAATTCAAAGATAGAACAAAAAGCTTCAAAATCGGCTTACAAAGCGCATTAGCGCAGAATCTAAGAATACACCCGGAACACCATCAGGACCAGTAAAAATTTCGGCTTAATAGACTTAAGTTCATTAAGCAAAAAGTTTTTAGTATCTAAGGGAGGTGGGATGTTCTTACACCTGTATAAGCTATAAGGGTATATCTGATCAGACTGATACTTAATAGGGGAATAAGTTGTTTGAAAGAACTCTGCAAACAAGTTGGCCATGCCTTGATCTGTATTTGCTTCAAAACAATGCAGACGGTAGGACGTTAAGATGTTTTACGTTTTGAATTAACAAAATTATAAAATTGTTTTGGTACTGAGAAAATTTAACCCTACAGAGATGCAAATATGCGTTATAGCACTCGGAATTAATGACAGTAAACCTTGAACGACAAGCAATATAGGGCGAATAGTCAGAGGACATTTCCGAGACTTTGAACTTCTTAAAGAGTCTAGACTTGATATTTTTTAAATTAGACAACTGTGGAGTAAACCAAGGAGGCTTATTAAGCCTAAAAGAACTACTGAACGGAACCAAATCCTTAAAAATGGAATAAAGAATTTTGGAAAAGAAGTCGACCGCACTGTCCATATCTGTACAAGTGTACAAGTATGACCAGTCTGACCAGGATCGCATTGTTAAGGATGACATTGTTAAGTCTAGCGAAGTCAGCCTCTCTAAATATATATGTTCTAGCTGACAAGTTTAATGATGCAGGTATAGCAGGTTTAGAAATATCCATAACTACGTGTAATGATGGGTGAAACAGGTATTCAGTAAGCAAAAGCGGACTGACTCTAGAGACCACTGAAATGGAAGGGTCAGAAGCAAATATCAAATCAAGTTGGCGATTCAATTAGTTAGCTACAAATTTAACTAGAAGTAAGGACAACTCAAGTAGCCTGTTAACAAATTCGTGTTGGTTTGAAGGTATCAACCCGGCTGAGTAGATCACAGAGGACCACGTGACATCAGATGTTGAAATCACCAAAAACCAAAAATTGATCAGTATCAGAAAGCATTGACGCGATAGATTGAATCAAACGACACAACGCAAACCCAATACAACAAATAACTAAAAACACAAAGAAATAGCATAAATATGATAAGCAAGCAAAGAGTGTAAAAATAGCATAAGTTTACAAGCAGACAGCAAGCAAAAACAAAAACAACATACAGCGCAAAGAAAATAAAAGATTGGTTACATGATTATGCTTATAGCTCAGCTTTTGGTTTTATTTGCACAATAAAAAAATAAGTTACACGAATACATTGTATTCGTGCAAATGTATGTAACAGCCAAAATGAAGTGTTTCGACCCCCTAAAGTTTATATATTCTTGATCAGGAACAACATCCAAGTCGATCTAGCCATGTCCGTCTGTCCTTCCGTCCGTATGAACAAATAGATCTCAGAGACTAGAAGCGCTAGAGCTCCCAAATTTGGTATGTAGACTCACACGCCCCCTCCTGCCACCGCTGTAAAACGTTCTTCACATCATACGTCAGCACACCATTTTTTTCACATTCCACTATTGTGTTAATGATTATTTTGATTTGAAAAAGATTCCACTCACCTTTAAGTTATTAGATTTGCAAATAACTAAAGCATTCTCATTTAATTTTTGAGGCATTTTTATCGTTATATTATCTTCGTAATCTGAATCACATTTCTCTTTTTCTTTTTGACCTACGTCATTATCATATGCAGTATCTGAATTTGCTTTTTGATTTCCTATACATTGATAAGTCTCTATAAGCTTTTTATGACCAATACATTCGGGTTTTTCAGTTATGTTGGATTCTATTAGAATAACTTTTTCTTCCGGTTGCATCTTTGGTGTTTTGGCTGAAATAAAAATAATTATTTCATTATTATTAATAATAATTTAGGTATGTGATACAACTGGAGTAGCATTAAAGCAATTGCAAGTTTATTTGAGCGAACTTTCTTATCCCTGTTATTGTGGTTGATAATTTATTTTCTAAGCAGCTTCTTCTGGCCTACGACTGAAGCGTTGTGTGCTAAATAAATTATTATACTTGTAGTCTCGTAGAGCAAACCAGTATATCGTATTCGCGCAGATGTTTGTAAAAGGCAACAGAAAGCGTTCAACCACATAAAATATACATATATAAAAAAGAAAACTAAATAAAAAATTCTTTATAAAGCCGTTAAAAAGTTATTCTCAAAATACAAGAAATTTATTTCGTCAAAATAATTATGACGACAATTTATATATGGTTTTTTTTTTTGATCCATTATACTCAAATGAGCTTTCATCCGCCCACAAAACGCTTCTCCAGAACTCCTTTGGCTTGTTCACAAACTTTTGGCAAAGGCCAGTCTTTTTGTCATGTTTGCCTTTGAGATGAACGGCACTGCCCTTGACTGATATGTCTTAAAATCACCTTTCTTTAAACGTCGGCGGACTGTGCGCTCACTGATGGGGTTCTTTAAGGTGAAATTGATCAAATCTGCCGCACTTCAAAAATACATTTTTTTTAAATCCCGTAGAAGATATCGGTCGTCAGTGGGCGTTGTTTTACGTTTCGGACCAGATCTTCTTAAATTTTGAAGATTATTATATTTTTTAAATTTGTTTATTTGGCAGTGCACAGTTTGACGTGACTCGTTATATTCATTTGAAATCTCTTTTTTTTGCCGTTGCAGCGTTAAATTTCGCTACTATTGACGATCGGACAACCAAACTTAATTCCGCAGTTTTACCCATTTTTTTTAAATAACTTTTGAGAAACTTATATTTTTCTATAAATATTTATAACTGGTTAAAGTTAAATAAAACACTTCTTTTGTTGTCAAATGCTCAAAAGTGAAGAGACAATCCGTCAAAGCTGTCGTCAAAATACTTATGCCAAGCAAAAATTTGATGCTTGCAGGCATTCCTATCAGCAGAAAGAGAATGCCAAAGCAAAGTAACATAAAATTTGGCACGCATAGCGCTATTAAAACATTCTTTGCTTCGCTCATCATTTTCGCACCGTTATTTCATGGTACTAAGCAATTCCAGCTTCAATAGTCACAAAAAATAATTATGCCGACTAGTGTATGTATTCATGATCAGGAGCAAGTCGATCTAGCAATGTCCGTCTGGGCGTCCGTATGAACACCTAGATCTCGGAGACTATAAGAGCTAGTCACCAAATTTGGTATCTAGACTCCCCTTGTGCTGCGTCAGATTGTTTGTTTTAAAATTTTGCCGCAAATCGAAAACACGTTATCTCCCACAAATTTTAACACATTTAGTTGAAACTCTGTTTATATATGTATAAGCAATAAATCTACCAATTTTCAAACGTAAAAAGCCATTTTGTATGAGAGCACCCCACCACCACAGAAAGAAAAAATTGTTGTCATAATTTTGAGTGTGTCGAATATTGAATAAGTGCTGAGTAAGAGTATCTTATAGTCGGAATATCGCCTATAGCGTTCTTACTTGTTCGTTATTTAATTATACTCGTACTCTAGTAGAGTAAACGAGTATATTGTATTCGTGCAACTGTATGGAACGGGAAGAAGGACGCGTCTCTGACCCCATAAAGTATATATATTCTTGAAAGGAGCAAGACCTAAGAATATCTAGCCATATGATTATAAGAGCTAGAGTTACCAAATTTGGTATGTGGACTCCTCCGTGGGGCGCCAAATCAAGTTTGTTTTTAAATTTTGCCACGCCCCCTCCCGCCCCCGCAAACCGCAAACCCTTATATCTTCCACAAATCAACGCATTTAGTTGAAACTCGGCTTGTATATGTATAAGCACATAATCTACCGATTTGCCTAGTTTTGTTTAGCCACGCCCCCGCGATCCGCAAAACCTTATATCTTCCACAAATTTTAACGCATTTAGTTGAAACTCGGTTTGTATGTAACAGGCAAAACAAAGCGTCTCCGACCCCTTAAAATATATATATTCTTGATCAGCATCAACATCTGAGTCGATCTAGGCATGTCCGTCTGTTCCTATGAACACCTAGATCTCGGAGACTGCAAAAGGTAGAGGGTCCCAATTTGGTATGTAGGCTCCGCTTGTGGGGCGTCATATCAAGTTTATTTTAACATTTTGCCACGCCCCCTCCCGCCCAGGCAAATCAGAAAGGTCTATATATCTCCCATAATTTATGACTGACTTAGTTAAAACTCGGTTAATATATGTATTAGCATATAATCTAGCGATTTGCCAAAATGTTTTTTTAACGATTTTGTCTACAATTATTATCCGATCTTAACGAATTTTAGCAAATAATATTTACATCTCACTCTCTTTGATCTGCACTTTTATGTGTTCTCATTTACATATGGTACATGCTCTAACATTCTGCTCATCTGTATTGCATTTCTCTAATAATTGATAAGACTCTTAATGTTATCTCCTCTAAGTCAAGCTATATAAGCTCTGCTTTGGCCTAGGGCGAGTTAGTTGTTAAAGTCCTCTGGCTGCGACAAGTAATTAACATTGGATTCCTATGACCCGCTGTTGTCTTCCTGATTCCAAGCCAAGGAACTGCTGAACCGGTGCCTACGATTTTCGTGTTCCCATTTTCGCTCCGTGAAAAAGCTCACGGATTTTCATATACTTTATGGGTTTACTCTACTAGAGCACGAGTATAAAAAAAATTCACAGTGTTGTATACTTTTAAGTGTCTCAAATATTGAATAAATGCTGAGTACGAGTATCTTATAGTCGGAATGTAGACTATAGCGTTAGTACCTGCTTTTTTTTTTTAATTAGCCAGGTGAAAATATCGAAAGACATTGCGCCCAAGTTGTCGAAGTGAGGGTCTTTAACCAACCCAAAGCTATCGCAAAGCTTTACGTCACAGGGTGGGGAATGTATTACGCCCGATCTAGCTGATGCTGATTCTTCTTCTAATCACTCTAACCTACGGAGTTGTACTAGAACGCAATTCACAGTGACATACCATGTTCCCTTCCAAAATCGTCTTCTCATTAGTAATCGTTGAACATGCAGAGAAAACAAGTCTACCATTTTATTCAAGATTGTCACCACAATACGGGCAAAACGGATCACTGTTTCTGTACAATACGTGCCTGGCTTTACGGCTACTTATCGGAACCGCTTGGGTTTTGCGATCGGATAGCCATAGCAAAATTGATCCGAGCCAAGATCTCTCGACGTTCTTGACATCCAGGATTATAGCTACATAATACTTCTTTGTGCCGTTTTTAAAGCTCTTCCCTCTCGTTCAGCAGTTTCTTGACTGATTCTCGGATCAAAAGGTAACTTCAGCCCAATATTCCAGTCTTCTACAGATTGTACTTTCCAGCAGATTTTCACTTGTGTATATTATTCACGGCCGTCGATTGGAGGAGGGGTCATCTAGGAGCTTAGTATCCTTAGGAAACTTGTGTATCTTCCACATTGTTGGGAAAAACTTTGCCTCAAGCATACGATTACTTTCGAGAATTGTTCGGGGCGGAGTTTAAAGGCTTTTTTATACCATTCAAATAATATGTGAATGTATATTAATTTTGTGATGAAGTTTGCAACGCACAGCAGCAAGCATTTGTGACCATATAAAGTAAAGTGCCCGAAATAAGTAAATGGGACAAAAATTTGGCACCCTGTATTAACCGTAAGATGCAATTCTTGGGTTTCTCTCTTCCCACTATATTTCGTTTATAGTGTGCTTGTGCGGTAAGCAAAAAGTACCGCACGGTTTTTCCGTTATGTTTATTTACAGATGACAATGTTGAGTTTTTCGAACGAAATAAGTAAATTTGTTTTAATAGTTTGTTTTAATTTGCGACTTTGGTTGACCACGTAGAATTTGAACTTTTCATATTGAATTCTGTTCAGAATATTAAAATAAACAAAAATAAGTAAGTTTTAAGTAAATTCGTTACTTATAACAGCTCCTAATTGCTTTTTTTGTTAAGAAATGTCAAGTTTTTGTCGTTTAACGAATATCGAGCGTGGAACAATCTTGGCACTGCGTGATTCGGGGATGTCAATACGCAAAATTGTAGGCAAGGTTGGCAGAAATAAGAATACGGTGGAAAAATTAATAAAGAACCCTGAAAATCATGGGAAACAACTCTGCTCTGGGCGCCCACCCTTGGTTGACAACTGGGACAAAAGGCGAAGAAAAAATCTAGCGGTCAAGGAAAATATCAGCGCATCCCAAATACGGAGCAATTTGTCTCTACTGATATCTACAAGGCGTGTGCAACAAATTTTAAAGTGTTCCGAGAATGTTTCGTATGGAAAAAAAACTGTTAAAACTGAAACTTCTGCTAGGCACAAAGCCGCTCGATTGCAGTTTGCAAACAAATATAAATTTTGGGATACTGAATGGGAAAATATAATTTTTAGCGACGAGAAAAAGTTTAATTTAGACGGCCCTGATAGTTACTGCTATTATTACCGCGATTTACGATGCCCAAAAAAAGTCCACGTGTCCAGAAATTTCCACGGAGGATCTCTTATGATATGGGCTGCGTTCGGCTTCAATGGAAAGACACCCATGTGCTTTATAACGCATAAAATGACTGCACAAAATTATGTGGAGCTCTTGTAGAGTGTATTAGTGCAATTTGGAAAGAATAAATTTGGTGATACCTGGATTTTCCAGCAGGATAATGCACCCATCCATACCGCAAGGCTCACTAAGGCTTTTTTTTTAAAGATTCCCAAATTCCTGTTTTAGAGTGGCCAGCACGCAGCCCGGACCTAAACCCGATTGAAAATCTTTGGGGCATCTTGTCTCAACGGGTTTATGCCAACGGGAAGCAATTTTCAACTCTAAACGAGTTAAAAGAAGCCATTATGCGAGAATGGGAGAAATTGGATATACAAATGCTCCAAAACTTGGTCAATTCAGTGCCAGGACGGATAGTGAAGGTGTTGAACAACAAAGGGTGTTCTATTTAAGATATTGTTATAGTTTACAAATTTTTTTTTTCTTTTTTTTTTTAAGTTTTGACATACAAATAATGAATTCGTCCCAGTTACATACTTATTTCGCTTCAGAATATTTTGTCTTAATTTTTTCTTAATTTTCCAAATAATTTGTTTTTTGAAAATATATTAAAGGGTTAAGTTGTTATTCCTTAGAACGTAGTGTCCCATTTACTTCTCTCGCGCACTTTATCTATATTTTTGATAAGCATGACGAAAAGACTCGATATAGTTATATCTGTCTGTCTGTCCATGCGTTTGTTTCAACCCGAGATCTCAGAAAAGCTGAAAGCCAGATGCTCCTTATATCTGCACGCTGATTGAGTTTAAAAATCATCCAGATTGGATTGGGTTCAGTGTGGACAACCAAGTCATTCAGATTGCACACAGACATACGCATTATTTTGTATGTAGGGAATGAGCTATATATGTATCGAATTCGTTTACAATCAAAACAGCAGAATTCTATCTCTCTCTAAAATCTGTTGTGTGAACTTTAATGACTTTTAAATTACATCAAGTACCACAGCTTCAGCGTGTAGTTGTTGATTTCGTTCTGGTTTAATAATTCGCGTTGCGTTGCATGCTTTAACAGAAAACAGCCGCATTTACGAATTCATTGATTTTTGCACCTAAGAGCGGACAAGGTGAGGTGAGGATAGCAGCTGGTATTCTGCACCACCAGCTGCCATCTCTGTAGTGCCTAGTTTGATGTTTAAAAAATAACACACAAATATGTATAATCATTTATTTTTTACACACATTCCATTCCAATACAATTTAGTTCCATGCACTCAACACAAGTTACTATGGATTTAAAGATCCGATATTCTCCAGCTTACTAGATTTGCGATGCTACCACTGGCATATGTAATGCCTATAAAATACTGTCTATAATGTAATGTCACTCGCTCTCTGATTTTCGCTCGAAACGAAAATTTTTCATGTATGAGTTGTTAAATTGTTAAATTATGTCCAAGGTTTCTTTTATTGTGCTTAATTATTTTTCGGTTTTAACGCAAACCTTCTAGCGCACTTAATAAAACTGCTTTACATTATTTTTTATTGTGCAAATAAAACAAAAACCAGAGCCTAAGCATAAACAAACAATTGCCACCATTTACTTTGCTTGCTGCCTGCTGTGTGCTTGTAAGCTTACGCTATTTTTAGACTCTGCTTGTTGGGATATTTGTTTGTGTATTATCTATCACTATATTGTGTTGCTTCTTGTTTTGACGTTACAAATATGTTATTTCTGGTACCAGCCAACTATTGCTAAATAACTTTGTGCTCTCAATTTGAATGTCTGACTGCTAAAAAAGAAAACTTGATCTTCCAAGGCTAATTCTACCGAGCCTATTCTTTTTTGTTGGCTTTCACGTAACACCATTCATTACAAATGTGCCAATATCAGTGGCCGTGCAAGCGATTATTTTACAAATAATCACTGTTTGAAATTTCCATGTGAGTTGTGTCGACCTGCTGAAGCCGAGTTCAGTTCGTTTTTAAGGAACGCAAAGGAAGGCTTTAATGCTCTCAACGTTGGTTTTAAGCAATTAAATACGTCATTATTTTCACATCTTTTAATATGGAGTCTTTTAAACTTAAGAAAGTAAATGATCTGGGTAGATCTGGTCTGGATAAAGACTCTATCGAACCTGTCGTTATAGAGCCGAAAACCCCTGAGCCAACTACTCCATATTCTATCATTCGTGCTCGTAGTCCGCTCGGTAGTTACAGTCCCCAGCCGTACAGCGGTTGCCTTTCTAGACTAGCCGTAGATTATACATCAGAAGATGTTTTCGCCTATGAACAGGCCAAAACTAATTTACATAGCTCAAAGATTAAGGTACAAAAGTTTAGGTTTAATGTTACGGGCAATAAAGCATCTTTCAAGATGGGTGACATCCGCTTTGACACAATCTGTCAAAAAAGCCTGAGCACCAAGTCATATAGGACTTTAAGGCTGGAACTAGAAATCGGATACCGATTAGACTCCCTGCTGCCGCATGCAGAGCAATAAGCCTACAAACGATCTTCCAAGCTCCTTAAAAAAGTACTCCATATCTCAAAATGCGCAACCGACAAAAATGGAGCGATAAAACAAGTTACCATGGGATTGAAATTCATACTGCATTCCAACAACGGGAGTTTTACGCAGCAATATTTCTCGACTTCGAGCCACCGACTCTGGCTGGAGAGATTTATGTACAAAATAACAAAGCTGATGCCCCAAAATACCAACGAATTGCTCAAGTCTTATCTCTTCAAAAAGATTCTTTGCAGAGAGATATTACACAAACATCTTACACGACCACATAATGGATGGAGTATCCCAAGGCAGCGTACTTGGATCTATTTTCTAAGTCCTGTACACGGCGGTCATACCTACGGACTATCAACCAACAACCCCTATGTTTGTTGTTGACACCGCAATTCTCAGACGTTTAAGATGGCCAGTACACTGCATAACTAGCTTGTCCCCTAGTAGCTGTGGGGAAGTGAATGGCAGATTCGCGCATACAAGTAAAGGATCAGAAATGCAAGCAAGTTACATTCATTCTCAACAAAGGTGAACAACGCACACATTCCGCAAGTTGCATACTGTTCAACTGGACAGGCGACTCACTTGGCGCAAGTACACAGAAGCCAAGAAAGCGCATCTGAAATTTAAGGCCACCTACACTGGCTAATAAGCGGACGTTTATTAACTAAATCTAATTAATTATAATCTATAATTAATTATAATATATAATCTAATTAGTCTGGACTATAAAGTCACCCTGTACAACTCCGTGTAAATGTTTTTATTTAGCAAGCTCGAGCTCAAGTGAGTGAGGAAACACAATGCTAATTTATAAAGTTTATCGGTTAAAGATAATTCTACTCGTACTCTTGTAGAGTAAACGAGTATATTGCAAATGTATATAACAGACAGAATGAAACGTCTCCGGCCCCGTAAAGTATATATATTCTTGATCAGCATCAATAGCCGTCTGTCCGCCGGTATGAACACCTAGATCTCGGAGAGCGTAAGAGCTAGAGAGCAAAAATTTTGGCATGTAGACTCACTTGTGGTGAATTTTAAAATTTTGCTCCGCCGGTTTGCCGAATTTCGTTAGGATCGGATAATAATTGTAGACAAAATCGAAAAAAAAAACATTTTGTATGAGAGCACCCCAATAATTGAATTCCAACGGACAACCATATTTCAGCCCCTTCTCATAATGTAATAGCCATAACAGAATAATATAACAGAATTTTTTATTCAGACGTTAGACTTGTTGGTCGGTCAAATAGAGAGCCTTCTTTCGGGGTAGCCACACTCAACCTCATCAGTGGCATTTTTAGCTCATATGACTACTGTTCGTATATTGACAACTGATAGCTGCAATAGCTTGTATATATTCCCCTTTACACAGACAATTGAGTTGTGAATTGTATGTCTCCTATTATGTGTAATTCAGAGAAAACTGACATATTATTTGTATTGTACACCTGGAAGTCAACAGAATTAATGTACCGTTATTTTTCTTGCCTTCTTTTCTGCGTGGCTTCAGTGGGACTTGTGGTTGTTTCTTGTGCGCATAAAAATGTCTACATGAAATGGTATGCTATGCATTTCTTGAGTTTGAAATTTTTTTCATTTTCCAAGTCAGCATTTATAACACCTAAGAGCATGTTTTTGTGCATTTTTATACCATTCCCAAAATGGTATATTAATTTTATCAGGAAGTTGTCAACGAATAAATGGAAGCGTTTCCGACTATGTAAAGTATATATACAGTCTGTCAAGAAACACTTTACACACTGCAAAAAAATTCATTTGTTTGACTTTAAGTATGAATATTATTAGCTTCTACTTAAGCAAAAAGTTTTTTAATGATGCACGATTCTTTAGTTAAAAGTTGAAATACTATAAGAAAAAAAACCATACGCAAATTGTAATTCATTGTTGATAAAAACAACAAAAACCATGTTTACACATTTTTGACACTGTCAAGAAATTCTTTACACAAAATAATTTTATTTAGTATAAATCTAAAAACTAAAAAACAACGTTAACATTAGGAATTTTTAATATTTAGTATGGCCCCCCTTCGGCTGTCACAACATGTTGAAGACGTTGTGGCATGGATTTAATTAATTTTTGGAGGTATTTTAGTGGAATTTTATTCCACTCTTCCAAAATAATAGCTTTTAGGCTGGCCTTATTTTTTGGGCTTCGTTTTCCGACCGTTTTCTTCAAATAAGCCCACAAATTCTCAATGGGGTTAAGATCAGGGCTCTGTGGGGGTGTATCTAGCACTTTTCCGCAGTTATATAACAGCCAGGTTCTCACATTAATCTCCTTATGCTTCGGATCATTATGTTGGTAAAACTGAAAATTAGGTCTGTTGTTGCAATAAAAACCAAATTTTCCGCACTGGCTGTTAATAAATTGTTATTTAGAATTTGCAAATAGTGAGTGGCATTCATAGTGTCCTCAATAAAAACAAAATCGCCGACTCCAAGGCTAGAGAAACACCCCCACACCATGACCGCAAGTTTTCCGAATTTAATTGTTGGTGTAAGGTTTTTATTTTGGAGGGCGGTTAATGGCTTACGCCATACCCTGGGTGGGCCATGGTTATAAAATAGCATTATTTTACTTTCGTCACAGAATATGGTATTATCCCAATATTCCGGCGGTTCATTAATTTTGCTCAAGGCAAAGCTATAACGCTTTTCAATGTTGGCTGCTGAAAGTAGCTGTTTTTTTCTAGCAGCTCTTGAACTGTACCTATGATGCCGTAGGATGGCCTGGTGTACGGTTTCGTGAGAAACAACAATGCCACATTGTTCTCCAAGCTCTGTAGCAAGATGTCTCAACGAAACATTGGGAGTTTCGTTGATTCTCCGCAGGACTAGGCGGTCCGCCCGCTTAGAAATCTTGTTTTTGCGACCACCTTTTCCCTTTGCTTCGAACCTACCTTCGTTTTCTGCACGGTTGATTACATTATAAATAGTTTTCCTTGAAACGGAAAACATTTTAACCAATTCTCCAACAGATTTACCCACTTGGTGATTATAGTAAATCAATTGGTTGACATCAAAGGACAATCTCTTTTCAGGCATATCGAAAAATTTAAAAAGCACGAATTTGACAACTTTTCAGCACAATTTCACAATCAAATTAAATCAAATGCAAAACTGAAGCTGAACGAAGCAAAGGGAAAAGCATAGAATGCAATAAAGCGCCGTTATTTTTAAGAACTAGACTAAAAAGAAATAGAAAACGAACGTGTGTAAAGAATTTCTTGACAGTGTCAAAAATGTGTAAACATGGTTTTTGTTGTTTTTTTCAGCAATGAATAATAATTTGCGTATGCTTTTTTACTAATAGTATTTAAACTTATTACTAATCAATATAGCATTACAAAATTTTCTTTAGCTGTAATAAAAGGTATTAATTTTTGTACTTAAAGTCAAACAATTGAATTTTTTTACAGTGTGTAAAGTGTTTCTTGACAGACTGTATATACTTCATCGGCATGACAAGGTTAATCGATAGAACCATGTCCGTCTGTCCGTCCGTCCGTCCGTCCGTCTGTTTCAACAAAAAGATCTCAGAAGCTACAGAGCGTAAATTTTTACCAGATGCTGCTTTTGTCTGCACGCTGATTAAGTTCGAGTTTTTTTTCAGATCTGACAACTATAGCTACCATATAACCGAATGTTCCGGAATGAACACTTAGGAGCATAACTTTTCTGTTTCTCTTCGAAATCATTGGTTTGATTCGGTTTGTATATATTCGAGGAGGCCTGATCTGATCAAGATCAGAGAACTATATCGAATATCTACCATATAACCGATTGTTGCGGAATGAAGACTTAGTAATATAACTTTTCTGCTTTTCATCTAAATTAGATCAAATTCGTCATGTATTCCTTGTATCTACTGTAGCACCACGCCCACTGACCAGATTTGATTTAGATATTTCCCATTGACAATGTGAGTCGTATATAAGCTTCCGCAAGCTGAAGCTAGCCTACTATTCGGTTTTTTATATCAAATACATATCAATTACTTAGAAATAGTAGCTTTGCAATTTGCACTTAATAATAAACAAAATGGCTCAATGCACAAACAGACACACTCGTGCTCATATCTGATCAACTATCGATAAAAACATCGATAAACAATAATATTGTTGGAATATTAGCTAACGATAGAATATAAAATATCTGTGCTATTGAACAATTTCAATTATGTCCTTATGTTAAAATATGTCCTCATCTTCTCGGTGACAGTTTTTCGCGTATTCATCACATGACCTAACTAGTACACATTTTTTCTGTTTCTACTAGTCTGATTTTTTGATGAGCACTTCATAGACTCCTTACCTTTATCGATATTCCCCCATCTCGAACACAACTTCATGGGACAGTGCACGCACTTCAGCGATCGTGCAAAGAAGCTAAATTGTGATCCTAAATTTATTAGGGTTCTGGTGGGCGAGCTTATGCAGCTCCAGTTATAATTCACCGTTAACCGTTTTTCTAATGTTTTTGACATTCTCGCCAGATTTATTTTATCACTTGCCTAAAAACGTCAGCAAAAGAAACATCCATACTTTTCAATGATTAGGTTATCTATTACAATTTGGTTATCTACTCGTCTAGTCTCCTCACATTTTCGGTGCTAGGATCATCACTGTGAGTCACCGGCAATGTACAATACAAAATATGCGTGGGTCGACATTCAATGTGTGATTTAAAAAACTCACCTGGCTTAAGTATTTTGATTTTATATCCAGTTTCGTTCTTAAAAACGTTGACTGAGTTTCTTAAAAATCGATTTGGAATCAAAGAGCCTGGTGAACAATTTTTTTCTTTACAATCCGGACACTCACTGTCTTCAGATTCAAGTAAAGAAGT
This sequence comes from Hirtodrosophila duncani, assembly GCA_037043425.1. NCBI lineage: Eukaryota > Metazoa > Arthropoda > Insecta > Diptera > Drosophilidae > Hirtodrosophila > Hirtodrosophila duncani. Next base: position 218,780 of record JBAMBM010000835.1, read on the forward strand.
GCGTACACCTGTAATAATAAAAAAAATAAATACCAAATTATTCTTGTTATACTTTTGCAGAGTGAATTATTTGGTCACGATATTTGTAAAGCATAAAAGGATGGACCTCTGAGCGCTGTATGTAAGATAGAGAGAAATGGAAGACGAGGCCTTCATTCGGGAGCAAGCAAAGTGCAGAATGATTTGTTTCGCTCTCACTCACAAAACTTATATTACAAGGCGCTATTCTTGGAACATGATGTATATCCGGGAATTTATGTGTGTAAAAATGTGCATAGGTATGTATAAAAGTACAAAAGTACAAAGCATTTCAAGGAAGTTAAAAAGAAGAGACCTTCGCTGCCAACTCTCCTCTTGAGTTTGTCGATAAGTAGTGGTATTAATTATGAAAGCAACCCCCACTGATCGAAGCTGCCAATCTGGCGATAACTTTAAGAAGAAATAAAGAAGCCACATTCCTTTTCTTTTTGATACTTTTTTTCTTAATTAAAAGTAACATAAGCAACGTTTTCTTTTTTTTTGAATTTACATATTTAATAATTTAAAAAAAAAAAAACAAAAAGTGTTTTAATTTTGAAATTTATATTAAATTTCAGTTTATATATATAGAAAAGTAAAGGAAGCTTATATACCATTCACATTGTCAATATATAACCGATCTATATGAAATCTGGTCGATTGGCGTGGGGCTAGTGGATACAAGTGGATACAGGACAAATTTATTAAGCTACTAAGTGCTACTAAGTTATGCTACTAAGTGTTCATTCTAGAACAATCGGTTGTATAGTAGCTATTTGATATAGTTGTCTGATATGGATCAGATCAGACCAGCGGACGTGGACCTTCTCAAATGGATACAAACCGAATTTAATTTGATTTGGAAGAAAAACAGAAAAGTTATGCTCCTAAATGCTCATTCCGGAACAATCAGTTGTATCATGTCGGGAAGTTGATGTAGAATGCGCAGTAAGTTCAAATGCACCCGACGACACCAAGCCGCGGGGCGTATTATACGTCTGTATCTTCTCTGTTTGTATCCGATCGAATTTTTTCTAGATCTCTTATTTCTGATATTTCATTTAATCCTTTTGAACTTTTCCGTAAGTTCTGACATATTCCCTTTCCGTTCTACTCCAAATAACATTCTGCTAGGGTGTGGATTTATAGATCTTCGGATTGTATCATTTAACGTATGTTCTACTGATTCCACTATAACGTCCCAATGTACGCCTTACTTGTATCTGCCAATTTTGCAATCATTGGACTCAGACTCCGGTTTACCTTTTCCACTAGACCATTGGCTTGTGGTGACCCTGTAGCTATCTTTATATGTTTGATCTCATTTTGTTCTAAGAAATCTTCAAACTAGTTTGACATGAATCAACTTCCTCTGTCTGAAATTATACACCTGGGTCTGCTATAAGATCGAAAATAGTTTTTTGGTGCATTAGCCGCCTCTTTTGTACTGGATGCCTTTGTAGTATAAAGTCTAACAAACTTCGTAAACGCATCTATTATTACCAATGTGTTTTTTCGAACGACTCTTGTCTACTGGTCCAAAATGATCAATGTGTACGACCGCAAACAGGTATGATTCTTTCGGTATCTTGAGCAGAAATGTCTCTTCTTTTCCATTCTTTGCTGAATACGCGATATATTTGAGGCAATTCTCTACGTGTTGTTTGGTTTTAGTCGTGATATTGGGGAAGCACTAAATTTTTAATTATCATATCTGAGATTTTATATATACCAACATGACTTTCATTTCTTCTGCCACACAAAACAAAAGAGCTTCACTATCTTTCTACTTAAATATCACGCAATTTCTCATCTTATAGTATTTGTGTTCTGTCCTTTACAACGTTTCCTTTAACTTTTTTAACTTAGACTCTTTATTTTGACAAATTAACAAATTCCCCTCAAAGGTATTCGTGTCTATTGTCAATAATTGTGTATTTATACTAAGAGCATCGACGTGCTGCATTTTGTTTACAGATCTATGTTCTAGTATGTATAATTCTGATTATGTATAATTCAGGAATTCTAATGCCGAGCGAGCTATTCTCAGGCTAAACTCTTTCGTGTTCATTGTCATAATCATAGCGCTGCAATTTGACTATTTTAAAATATATGCCCTGGAGATTAATTTCTTAAACGTTGTAATGCATATATTATTGCTAATGTCTCTAACTCAAAGCTGTGAAATTTTGCTTCGGTTTCTGTCGTTCTTTTAAAAAAGTAGAAGACTGGGTGAGACCTACCATCGTCTTTTCTTTGCATTAAAATTACTCCAAAACCCAATGCGCTTGCATCGCAATGCAGTTCTTTCTGGTCTAACTGGTTATAAAAGGCTAATATTGGTGCCACTAATAGGGTTCTCTTAAATGCTTCAAAACATTCTACTTCCACGGTTCCAAAAGAAAGTTTTCTAGCTTTTTTCATAAACTGGTTTAGCTTTCGTTGAAATATGAATATAAGCGCAGGAAACTTTGTACTTCATGTGTCTTAGTGGGCATTGAGTAGTCTCTAACTGCTTGAAGTCTTTTTTATCTGGTTTAGTACCACTTCCCCATGTTTAATAGTATACATTTTTTTTCTGACTTCAAGAACTCGCATTTATCTATCCTCAGTTCCAGTTTCTTTGCTACTTATCGCTTGAAAACTTCCTTTAACACTTCTATATGACTATCACTATCTTTTGTTGCTATCATTGTGTCGTCCATGTAGACCATTACTTTATCTTCTTTAATCATATCTGTTTATTTACGAATCTTTCAAAACCGACGGTGTATTGCGTAGTTCGAATGGTATCCATTGGCGTTGTAAACGAGGTATACTTAAAGGAATCTCTATGCAACAACAAGTATGAAACTCCGCTTTCAGATCTAATTTTGTGAACCACTCTTTCTCTGACAGTTTGTCTATAAGGTCATATATCAACGGTGTCTTTTGAAGTTCCCTTATTCAGTGCACATTCTAAGTTCTCAGGATTTCTTGCCTGTATATATTTCTTCTCTATATATTCGTCTAATAGTCTCTGTACTTGTATCTTCTCGTTATATGTTAACCGTCTGGGTGAGCAATGGAATAGTATTTCACTTCATTCACAAAATTGTATATTAATTTTGTCAAGAAGGTTTTAGTCACATGGAATGAAGCGCTTGCGACTGTTTCTATGAGAACTACTCTCTTAATTTCATCAAAGGCTTTTTTAGCTCTGAGCTGCTCATATCTACAGTCGACGGCATAACTATTTTGACAAAATAGATGTTATGAAAATATGGACATAACTTTTTTAAATAACCATACAAAAAAATAAACAAATTGTGGGGAGAAGTTATAATTATCTAATGTTTATTGAAAGTAACGAAAATTTTTTTAACTTAATAATTATAATAGAAAAAATTCAATATACCGAAAGGTACGGTGGCAAAAGTATTTTGACAATAGCTTTTAATGATCAAAACTAACAAAAAATTAAGTTTAAATGTAGTAATTCTTATATTTAGTAAAAAATATATCCACCCTTAGCACTTATAACTTTTTGTAAGCGTCTGGGAACTGACTCAACCAAGTTACGGATATAATCCAAGGGTACATCCCTCCAGAGCGCTTCAACCTCCGAAATGGTGTCCTCGCGTGTCCTTTGTAAGTCAGCACACCGCTTTCGTTAAATGTAAGCCCACAGATTTTCGATTATATTAAAATCGGGACTTTGGGGTGGCCAATCTAGGATATTATCTCCGATCTCGCTCAAAAAACTTGTGATCATTTTAGCCTTATGGCATGGAGCATTGTCCTGCTGGAATATGAAAGACTCCCCGATCAACTTATCTCCTGGAGGAAATGCAAAATTATTCAGGACTTCCAAATATTTACTTTTGGTCATCATTCCATCAACTGGTACGAAATCTCCTACGCCGTTATAGGCAACGCATTCCCAAAACATGATTGACCCACCTCCGTGGCTCACTCTTTCACACGTCGGGACTCTTTTTTGATGCGTTACTCGTGGCATTTTGACATAAACTTTTTTTTTGGAGCAGTGGAAATGAAATGAGCTTTCGTCACTCCATAAAACATGTTGCCAAAACGATGGAGGCTTGTCAACAAATTTTTTGGCAAATTCCAGCCGTTTGAGTTTATTCCTTGCACTAATTTGGGGAATAGTTCTAGCTACATATGTTCCGTAATATGCTTCCTTAAGGCGCCGCCGAATTGACCTTTCACTAATACTTGTGCTTGAAGCATTAGCAAGCTCCCGGGCTACTGATTTGGACGTCTCTAATGGGTTTTTTTTAAAGTGGCGAAGAATAAACCGATCTGCCTCCTCGGTTGTCTTGCGAGGTCTGCCACTTCGCGCAAGATTTTTGATGCTGTGATATTTTTTAAATTTGTTTATTTGGTAATAAACAGTTTGGCGAGAAACTTTGTACAATTTACTGATATTTTCTACAGAAATACCAGAGTTATACTTCTCCACCATCTGACACTTCACCATGTCGCTTAATTCATTAGTTTTACCATAATTACGCAAAACGAAAAAGCAAAACTGTTATGTTTATTCTTAAAATAAAATATTAAATAATAATAATCACATAGGATTAGTGTTAGGTCAGTAGCAGACTAATAAAGACTAAATAATGAGAATGTCAAAGTACTTTTGTCCACCTCTTATCAGCTAGCGAAAGACAATAAAGCGAAAATTAAGAAAATGCAATTTGCAATTGGGAAAAAAAATTTGTATTCTGCTTTATGTTTTCGTAATCTATGCTTTGACAACAAACTAAGAACCGTTAAATGTGCGAGCTGATCAAAACAAAACGGAAAGCAAAGCAACGAGGTTTGTCAAAATAGTTATGCCGTCGACTGTATATGGACTCCTTCTTATGACAGCTCTATGATATAGTCGATTGATCTGGTCAAAATTCATATATATAATTGACAAGACTGCAAAACTGGTCTATTCACAAATATAAATCTATAGCGTCAGTGGTGTCCCTGTTGTTGCGAATAGGCTAGAATCTGCATCACACAATCTGACATCTGAAAAAGCTTGATTATAGTTCGCTTGACCTGTGCTGCCATCAAAACCGTAACTTAGTATTAGCTCTGCCATTAAAAAATTGTATTCTGACCATTGATCACACTTTGAATTACATCTTGTCTGCCTGTCTGCGGTATGATTAAGGAGATGTTGTAGACTAACATCTCTTTCTCTCGCGAAATGATGATGTTTTCGGGTCTACATTGCTTTTTTCTTTCAGCCACATTCTTATACGTTATATTCTCTCGCACAGCTAGTGTCTCGTCTGCAGATGCACGCCAAGTGAACTCTCATTATTATTTTTGCTTTTTCACCCTTGGATGTATAATGTAGTGCGGGGCTTCCACCAACTAGCTTAATTGTCAGTTTTTTGGTCTGCAAGCACACGATTCCTTCCAGCGATTTCGCATGCCTTCTTTTAAAACATTCCAAATTTCCCTTACATTTTATTCACATAAAATATAAGTTTTTGCAAAAAAAATCACTCCGTATCCGTTAAATAAGTATTAAATTCATTCGATACGCCAATGGCAACGCGCTTAATTAAACGTGGCAAACGGCATTGTCTCTATTCTGTATCTGTTAAGTCTCCAAGTTCACAGTTGTTTACTCTACGAAATGCATATAGTCACATTTTTAACATTTT